>PQWD01003312.1:0-24364 GCA_019425675.1 Leucinodes orbonalis
TTGCTGATGTTTTCTATGTATAATAATATTGTATGTATGTACAAAATAAAAATAAGTATGTTTATCCGTTCTTCAGTACCCATTTTACAGGCTAAATACTTAGTTTGGGACTAGATGGTTAAAGTCAGTAGATATTAATCATATTGTATATGAGTAGTAGAATACCAATTTAAAATTTGTTTTTACAATTGAGTCACAATAATTAATCCTTGACATGTTTAGAGTTTTGTTATTGTGATCCTATTAACGCATTTTAAAATAATCGAATCAGAGCTTTGGTTAGGGTGGCGAGTAGCAGATGGATGTCAACTGCTAGGGATCGGTCCGCGTGGGAATCATTAGGGAAGGCCTTCGTTCAGCAGTGCAAGTTTTAGGTTGTAATCAATGATATAAGTTTTTGTTTAGTGCCTATATTGTATATATTTAAAAGAAGCCTATACTAAGTATATTGTCTATTTTGAAGTTACTACTTGAAGTAAATTAGAGTTTGTGTCATTTGTAAAATGAAATTAATTTATTAACTTTGAATTTTATTGACAAGCAAGCTATTGTCCATATAGCTTTGTTCAACTTTTCACAGTCCAATGCTGGACATTTCCATCTTCAGCTAACATGAATATTTTGATCATGCAACAGTAGATATGCAAATGCTAAATACATACAGCACATGTACTACCAACCAAAAGTCAATAAACTGATCACTTAATGCCAGACTTAAAACAAGTCTGAAAGGCGAACGGTGAATTTAATAATTAATGAATCACTCAAACAAACTCAAATTAACGCAAAGTGTAAGATTTACATGGAATTATGGCAGCGCTGGGGTGGTCACACGATCACTTATAAAAGTGTGACTATTTCGTTTCTTGCCGTCTTTTCTCGAAGATTCTTCTTATTCAGAACCGTTGGTAGAGTCATAAAAATATTTAAAAATTGACGATTCAGAAGGTTTTTTTAAATATATTTGGATAATGATATTTTTAGTTGGGCAACATATTAGCAATAAAAATCACTTCAAATCTCGCCACGTACCAATGTATCTTCAAATTTCTAAACTAGAAGTACGTTTATGCGATACTCTTACCGTAAACAAAAAACATCATGAGGAAACCTGCGCACCCTTGCAAAGAAATTCAAAGGTTGTGTGTAAAGTCAGTCAATTCGCAGTAGACCCACGTGGACGACTAAGGCCTATTCACCCTTTACAGGTAGGCCCGTGCTTCTCGGTGGGGACGTTAAAATGAGCAGATGATGTAAATGCTATCACTCCATAAGAGTAGGCCCCACTCTTCCACATTTTGTCTCACAGCCTGTACCAACCCTCTGTTAGAAATACAGCTATCATAGACTCTTTCTAGGTTATTGAAAAGGTACATATGACAAAATATATAAATAAATATCCACTGACATTCACACAGCACCATGTAGGCCCACGTTAAGCGTAAAACGTGTAGTATGTTTACTAAACAACGGATAAACATAATAATGTATTTTTTTGTAAATACATACATATTATACATAGAAACATCCAGACCAATACAAACAGACATGTTCATGCACACAAATGTTTGTACTGACCGGGGATTTAACCTGGAAACCTTGGTGCTGCAGCAAACGTCTCAGCCATTACACCAAATGGGTCGTCAAAATATATGTATAACTAAATAACCGTAGTCTTGGTCGTGTCCTCCTTTATTCAAACCCTGTGGTCCCGCCTGCCTTGTAGCTATTAAGAGATTTACATATTTCTTAGCGACACTGGACGGCTGTAGAGATGTTCTAATTAAAATATAAATGTGAACAAAACTCTGCTGCATCGTTTTTTTTTCATTTAGTAAGTGAATCGAACAAAAAAAATAATTGGGATAAATTAAATTTCATAATTTAGAAAGAAATAAAACTGTATTTTAACATCACTACATATTATAAAATGACACTACATATTAGAGCGTCGGTGGCTCAGTGGTGTGGACTGTCGCCTTCCTACCGGGAGGGCTGAGGTTCAAATCCCGACACGTACCAATGTATTTTCGAATTTTAGAAAATATATGTACGTTATCCGACGCTCTTACGGTGAAGGAAAACATCGTGAGGAAACCTTCATGCACGCCTGCGAAGAGATTCGAAGGTTGTGTGTGAAGTCGTCCAATCCGCACTGGGCCCGCGTGGACGACTAGGGCCTAATCACCCTATACGGGTAGGCTCGTGCCCCTCGGTGGGGACGTTTAATTAGCTGATGATGATGACATATTATAAAAAAGCTTTTTCTGTCCCTATATCCTATGTAGGCTTAATTTTTAGTATTTTAGTTGTTTTTTATTATATTTTTGTATATTTTTTGACGTTCATAAGTGCTTTTTGTAAGCCTAATTTGAAATAAAATGTTTTGACTTTGACTTTAAAAATACATAACGGAATTTTATGCGGTTTTTATTAAATAGATAGTGATTGAAAAGGAAAAAGGTTTGCGGCGGTACCGGCCGGGGTGGCGGGAGCGTGCCTTTTATCAGCATTGCACCTGTGCGAAGCCGGGCGGGTCGCTAGTGAAGGAATAAAATATTCATCAGAGAACGGAAAATAACTGATTAAACCGGAACTCGTAAAGAGTTTTTATCTTACCCGTCCGTCAAGCGTGCAGATTTTTATTTTAAAAAATTATATTCATGATCCTAATTATGCACTTATAAACTGTAAAACTGTGTCACTTTTAGTTTTGTTCAACAGTGTCGAGGAATCACTGACACTAAAAATACAGTATTTTTACTAGTCTCGATGTCAGGGTTCACCTTTTGCTGCAACCATACATTGTAAACCCCTAACCTAAACTATACCTGTAATGACTTACTATGTATAACACCTGGGTTATGAATAAATTATTATTATTATTATTATCACAAAACCATTTACTGTATGTCCCGAGTCCAGCAGAAGACTACGCCGGCGTGTAAGCAATTCCCATGTATACCTAAGGTTGTTATGTCCACAGTGCGCGTCTGGTTACCAGACCTGTACGGAGTTTGGCTGGTACCAGACCACTGCTGGACAACGTCAACCGTTCGGCGGCGTACCCTTAGCCTACTTCTACCAGATGTGCGCCAACTTTTTCATGTAAGTTATTTTAGGGTTAACACAGTCGCATCAATAGTTTAATTGCTTTAATGAGTTACTCTAGTTTTGTTAATAAAACACTTTCATTTTCTAATGACAAATGAAACGATTAGTCGACATCACTGGAGACCGAAGATCTGGCAGCTACCTCGGTCAAAGAATTAGTTTAGCGATTTAAAGGAGTTACGCTGCCAGTATCTTCGGAACTTTACGTAAAGGGAGTTCTTTAAATTATTTAATTTAGTTATAATTTTTTATTTTTTAAGGTTTTTAGTTGATGTTAGCATTATAGTGTGTTTATATTCTTAGCACAGATTACATAATAAATTCTTAGTTAGTTAAGTTTCTAGTTTAATAAAATGACAAAGACCATTTATGAATGTCAAATGCAGCTACTTCCGATTTTGGACTGGTTTAGTTTTCTACTGAAAAGAATTCAGCAAGAATCTCAGTAACTCTTTTCAATAAATTAGTGTATTCATAGATTTTAATTTGTACGTGGTTTTTATTTAATATAATTACCTATAAAAAGTAAAGCAGATCCATTAAATTTAAGGAACAGTCATCCCTCACAGTTTAGCTATGGAGAAATAGGCTGTAACCACACGGGCCCAACGATTGGTGGGTGTTAAGACTACCATCCTAAGGTTGTAGCCGGGCCCGATGGCTAAGCGTGACCAACGAAGCACGTTGATCAACCACTTACCAATCTGCATTGAAACCGCGTGGTGAATAACCAAACTAACAGATCGTCCCATAACTATGTCGTATTAGAAAGCCTGTGCTCTATAGTGGGACTTTAGAAATTGGATATTTTATCATCATCATCAGCTCATTAAACGTCCCCACCGAGGGGCACGAGCCTACCCGTATAGGGTGATTAGGCCTTAGACGTCCACGCGGGCCCAGTGCGGATTGGACGACTTCACACACAACCTTCGAATCTCTTCGCAGGCGTGCATGAAGGTTTCCTCACGATGTTTTCCTTCGCCGTAAGAGCGTCGGATAACGTACATCTATTTTCGAAAATACATTGGTACGTGTCGGGATTTGAACCTCAGCCCTCCCGGTAGGAAGGCGACAGTCCACACCACTGAGCCACCGACGCTCTTTAGCCACCGACTTACCGATTTAGGATATTTTATGTATTTCTCCAACTTATCGCAGTCCACTGCTGGGTACAGCTCTCCTTTATTCTGCGCCAAATATCCCGGACTTCCGCTTTCCAAATCCAGCCTCTACTAGAGACCTATCGCAAGTCGTCGGTCCATCGGGCCGGAGGGCGTTCTACGCTACGCTTGCCGAGACGCGGTCTCCACTCCACAACTCATCTGCTCCAACGGACATCGGTTCTGCGACACACACACAATTTAGAACATTTTACTAGCGACAACACAAGGCTGTGTAATTGCTCAATTTTTATTAAATAATGTCGTACATGTAACATTAACTCAACCGCTATATATTACGCAAAATAATCCGATTACCAATAACTGTGACCAAAATAACAATTTAATCCGAAAAACAAAGTCCCAATTTGTAGTTTCGAGAAACAATTATGATGAGTAACGGAGCTTTGTATAGTTTATCTAACCGCAATGTCTGACGCGCTAATAATTTACGCAAATGTTGTGCGTGGGAGTACAAATACTAATGGTATAATTATTATGTTAAATATTATTACGACCGATGTGGTATAATGATTGAAAATATCAATGAGTTAAAAAAACGGAACCATAAGTCAATGAAACGGGAACCCGTGGGGGTTCGATGAATTAAAGAGACTGAAAAGCGTGTTGTTCAGATTTAAAAAAAAATTTTTAAGTTATTTAATATACAACAACTCAACACATTACCATTAAACGCTGGATAGGGCTTCAGTCTTGGAAAGAAGGAAAGCTCGTCTGCTCCAGCAATTATTGGTTCTGCGACCAAATATACGTAACCAGCCAAATGCCACCTTTACTTACAAAAACAACCTAATAGCCACTGACATTTACAAGCGCAAGCTTTTCCTAACTTAGACAGAAGCTTAAACTACAGTTGGTAATCTATAAAATTAATTTTATTGAATAAATCATAGATTTAGAATTAGCACACTACGCTTTCAATATCTATGGGATAATCTGGTTGCCGGGGTTACCATACTTACACACATCTACATAAATACATATGTATATACATAGAAACACCCAGACTAATGGAAACCGACATGTTCACGAACACAACTCTATCTAATGCACAGGGATTGAACCCGGAGCTTTTTGTGTAATAGCTAACGTCTCAACCAAGACAATAACATAGCATTCTCGTTTAGTTATGTCGGTAATTCAAGTTAATTAACGAAGGACATTTTTTTTTGTAACCCGACACCCATCTTGGATAGCTTAGTGTAGGACGCCCGGACCGATGCCGACGACTTGCGAATGTCGTTGGTAGAGGCTGGATGTAAAGCGGAGGACCGGAATATCTGGCGCAAAATGGGGGCAGCAGTGGACTGCAACTGGTTGAAAAGAGATTACACTTATTTTTGTCCCCAGGCGAACTCCCACCGAACTACAGCTCGGGATAAATAGGACCAACCTGTTCTTCGGAGGTCGTCACATTCCCGACAAGGTTGTGACGGCGCAGGGTCTCTTAGACCCCTGGCACCCCGTGGGACCCAACCAGAACCTCTCCAGTTCGCTGACACCAGTCTATGTCCTGCCCGAAGTGTCCCACTGTCGACTCATTTAGTAAGTAATGCTTTTACACGATTAGGATCGCTTGTTGCCATACTTCATGACCTAGGCCCGAATACCTTATAGGATTGTTTAGTCTCAATAGTAAAATACTTATTCGTTCTGTTTTATAGTAAATTTCAATTGGTATCACCATTAGACAATTCATTGTAACATAATCTTAATCGGTAAAGTTGTACTGGAATACACAATTACAATTTTAGTGTAAAGTAAATGTCATTTGTATAATGGAATCCGATAGTTGACACCACTACCGTTGACGTAATTTTTACGAACTGTCAAAAAGGAACGTTTCCAATTTTTTGTATGAGATTAGTGATATGTGACGTCATTACAGGAGCTTATATTTATTGGTTTCATTTTATTTAAAAATTCATTATTGTAATAACAAAAGTAATCAATACAACGACTACAATCTGATCTAATATATATTTGATAATAGCAATGTTCTATAGCTACCTTAAACGTTTACTTGTTAATAGAAATCAAATACTTATATTAAAAATATATAATAAATACAAAGTCAAGACGTACTGCTATCCTACCTACATGTACCTAAGTTCAGAATTGGAATGAAACAGGCTTTTAAGTATAATCGTCGGTGGCTCAATGTTGTGGACTGTTGCCTTCCGACCAGGAGGCTGAGGTTAAAATCCCGCCACGTACCAATGAGTTCCCTAATTTTAGAAATTAAATGTACGTTATCCGACGCTCTTACGGTTAAGGAAACCTGCGTACGCCTGCGAAGAGATTCAAAGGTTATGCTTGAAGTTGGCCAATCCGCACTGGGCCCGCGTGGACGACTAAGGCCTAATCACCCTATACGGGTAAGCTCGTGCCTCTCTGTGGGACGTCGAATAAGTTGATGATGATGAGGCATTTAAGTGGGTAAGTATAGTAGATACTTACCTACTTGATTACTCTAATGCTGCCTTCTGATCTTTCCAGTCCCATCGAGCAAAGTGAGACAGAAGCAGTTCGTGAAGTGAAAATTAAGGTGATGAACGACTTGCAAGTATTCATGCACGGGGCACTGCCGTCTGCAGCTTGGACCTTCAGGGCAGGCGCGCTGGTCATTGCGGCGGTGTTGATGGCGTTAATGTAGATTTTATATGTTAATAAATAGATATGATGTTCATAATTGTTTTTGTGCCTTTTTTAGGGTTTCGTAGACAAATGGCAAACCCCTTCATATTCGTCAAGTCTGTCTGTCTGTCCGTCCGTATGTCACACATTTTTTTCTCCGAAACTATACACACTACACTATTCAAAGTTTGTAAGTATATATATTCTGTGAAGCGCTATTAGGTTTTGATAAGAAACTTGGAAAAAAAAACACTATTTTTCATATTAAAGCTGCAGTAGGTGCCTAAGTTAATAAAAAATACTTTGTGTTTCGCTTTCCTCATCCACCCTCCACCATTAACCTTTCAGAAGTCATCGGTCTATCAAGCCGTAGAGTCCCACGCTACACTTGCCAAAAAGCGGTTTCCAATGCAACATAAGTGACCGACCCACTTCCACTCCAACTTGTTAATCCGGCGAGCTGGCCAAGGAGCAAGCTATGCTCAGGGTTTATAGACAGTTATTATCCTCCATCAATGCCGCACTGCGCCCGACACCAGAGAAAAAAGATGTTAGGTCTCTTATACCCTATAATTTCACTAGCTACAGTGCCCTCATCCCGAAACGAGCATAATAATACTTTTTGACGACCCATTTGGTGTTGCGGTTAAGAGGTCGGCTGCAACACCAAGAGTTCCAGGTTCGATCCCCGGGCAGTACAAACATTTGTGTGCATGAACATGTCTGTTTGTAATGGTCTGGGTGATTTCTATGTATATGTATGTATTTACAAAAAATTATAAGTATGTTTAGTACCCATAATACAGGCTTCACGCTTAACTTGGGGCTAGATGGCGCGTGTGAATGTCAGTGGATATTATTATATTTATTTTGTTTCACGAGAGAATATCAGTCACTACCTAGAGTAAATCGCACACACAGCCATGACAAAGAATATCACCACTATTAAATGGGCCAAATAGTTCAAACATCCAATTTATAATAATATAACCTATCATTAGGTTCATATACGATGAAAAAAAAAAACACAAAATTACATTTGAATGTAAAGGTATTTATTTTACCACTAACTATCTATTACAATATTTTTCATACGCAGTGTTATTTAAAGCGTCCAGGAAGCGATGGAATACATCTCGCACTCAAAATTGGCTACAAAACAAACGGTGTCTTAAGATTATCACTACCAAGAAGAATGTCGACCAAACCCCATTGGGCCCGCGTGCTGGGTTACAACCCAAGCTATAGTTTGAGCTGTACGGGAGGCCTGTGCCCCTGTGGGCCGTTATAGGCTGATGATGAATAATGCCGAGCCAATATGGTACAAATCACTCTTGCCAAAAACTGCTCAATCAAAAACGTATACCACTATTTTATAAAGTCGATTTTTGTGAGGCTTGTTTCTATCTGTCTAAACGGCTGAATGGATTTCGAAAAAACTTTACGACAATATAGCTAACATATGAGAATAACACATAGTATTATATTTATAGGAATAGAAATTTCGCGGGTAAAACCACGGCGCAGTGCTAGTGAGGATATAATTGAATGGTCCCAGAAGTTGATGACCAAGTCCAAAACCAGTCATGAGCTGGAGTTGTTAACAAAAACGCATTTGATTATCGTAGATTTTTTCGAGTGAGCTTTCGTTGTTAACCTCTCCTTTTACAGTTTTATCAGTGCAATTTGCGAGCCCAGATGACTTTAAGCATAAACTTACCAGATAATTGTCGACTATACTTGTATGTTAGGACCACCTCGACGACCCATTTGGTGCTATGGTTGATACGTCGGCTATTACACCGGGTTCGATCCCCGGGCATTACACACATTTGTGTACATGAACATGTTTGCTTGTAATGGTCTGGGTGTTTCTATGTATCATATGTATGTATTTACAGAAATATGTTTATTAGTATTTTTATCGGTTGTTTAGTACCCTAAATACAAGCTCCTCGCTTAATATGGGGCTAGATGGCGCTGTGTGAATGTCAGTGGATATTTATTATGATCCTTATATAAAAATCCCAATGGGAAATGAGGGTATTACAGTCGTAAACTGTATGATTATAAAACAAAAAATCTAAAATCTTAACAGTAAAAGGCGACCGTTTATTTTGTGCTAAATTCGGAATACAATAAACAATATTAGTTATACAAGTAAAATATACAATTCACTAAGATTTGACGACGTCAGATATATTCTGCTTTAGTTTTTTACGAAATCAGGGCTCCAATTCTGCGAATTTAAAAATGTGCCAATGAAATCGTAATTGTGTCTTAATAGAAATATTTTAAACTTAATCGTTCTGTTTTACGGTAGGTTTTAATTGGTGACAAATTCATTTAAATATATATAACTCAAAGGTGACTGATTGACATAGTATGATCCAAACCACTGTGCGGATCGGGAAGAAATTTGGCATGCAGGTAGATGGTATGACGTAAGCATCCGCTAAGAAAGGATTTTGATAAAATAGGGGATGAAAGTATGTAAAAAACTTTGTTAATTTTAAACCGATCGCTTTGAAATTTTGTATGCATTCAGCTACTATGGCGTAGGCATTTCCTAAGAAAGGATTATGATAAATTCCACCCCTAAGGGGATGAAAAATAATACTTTTTAATGCAAGTAAAGCCGCGGGAAAGAGCTAGTTCTACTATATAATTACCATTTTAAACCATTAACATTAAATTTGTGCCGAAATACCAAATGTACAGTTGAATTGAAAAGTGTGTTAATGTTTAAATAAATTTGGAGAATTGAAGCCCAATAAAGTAGGCCTAGTTGGTATACATACATACAAAACTTTCATTTGTGGCAATAAACATGCTTCCATCAAATCCTTCGTAGGGATGACAAATATCACATATATAATAATACAGGCACATTATAACGTAAGAGGTAACAATTAGGTTCTAATCAAAAGCATACAAGATATCTTTAATATTTACAAGTAATTAATCATTTTGAGACTAATTTGTTTTCTACAACCAAGTTTTAAAGTGCATATATAAAATAATGCTCGTGTGATAATTGCCATTCGAAGTATGAATTAAGCCAATCGAATGATGAAAATGGATGGGATTCATTTGGTCTAAACCTAGCCTAATGTATAAAATATATATTTTGTATAATGCTCATATTAAACTTGTATAATATAATTATATAAAACGTTGCGCTGCTACGATGGCGGTAAATTACAGTAGGTACATGTTTTAATTGGTAAATTATACAAGCTGTTTAAATATAATTGTTATATTTTTATTTATTATATATAATTTATACAAGTATATTACTTAAAACACAATACTAATTGATATATAACTCTTAATTTAAATAAGCTTTTAAATTTTAAATTCGGGACACAATATAGAGTACTATTTAATAATATTTGCGTTATTTCTTGATTTTATTTAATTTTAAATATACAAGTATAATTTATTGATACTAACATGACGATACAAAATGAACATTTATATCGTTATTATGGTTATATAATTCATATAAATAGTATTTATATAAATGCCTGGAATTTAAATGTATTAGTTAAACAGCTTATATAAACCTAGTAAATGTACGCACTGTCAAACTGTACTAAATATGGCATATTCAAGGTACTATAGTCTTAGGGCACTTTGTGTCTAACATACATTTATATATTATTTTTTAACATTAACCACATACTAAATAGGTGCAGAAATAGGGTAGGTACGTATATAAGGGTTATATATTAATAATTCTTAATACATAGCAGCTAAATGGCCAAATAATAAGGCCAAAAAACGAGTTATTTATCGAATATTAATATTGTCTTTTAAAATATTAACGATTTGAATATAAATCGAAAAATCAAGCATCCATTAAATTAAATTCCATTTGAAGTAACAAACGTTTTAATACTAAAAATATTAAATTTTCAAAATATCGAGTAACATTTAAAATTAAACACTATTACGTAATATAATTGTACCGTTTATCTGCTAATACGTAAATGGATTAATGTCAAATTCTCGTGAATAAATACTGATAATTGTAATTTCAATTTGAAATAAATATACCTACCTTATTTCTACAAACTATTGATACTAAAATACATGAACTAGTGAATATAATTATACTTTTCAACACCTTACGGCGTTTATAGTACACTGCAAACTACGTGACACCAAATGATGGATCACATGTTCATAGTTTCATAACTTCCCATATGATTTATGGTTTGAAACATTAGAAAAAATAAGTTTATGTATATATAAAAACTATCTGGTGTCACTTTTAGGTGTTAAACAACAATATACATAGGTGGATAAGTAATACAATATTTATTTACAAAGTTATTACTACAAACAAATGTATGTACCGTTAAACATTAATTACATGGAAAGCTAATTGCACGTTTGACTAAGACGATCTTCTTCCCAAAATGGTGATCGTCTCTATACTGTTGCAATTAATATTGTCAATTATAATACTTGAAATGATCCAAACCCTCAAGTGCTAGATGGGTAAGCTGTTATTTTTTTATTAAATTTATACATTTTTTATACACATGTTTATGAAACAGACTGAATTTATATACGCAGTTATTTACAACAACGTTAATACGCGTGACTTAAATTATTTAAAAAATATTTCTAATGAAAAAAACAATACATGTATCGTTAAAAAAAGTTTCCTCCCATTCTGTCCTTTTACATATGATCACATTAACTTACGTATGGAATAAAATAACATATTTTTCCGATTTTCATAATACTAAACAAAGATTCGTACTTACAAGACGGTAAAGCTTAAATGAAAAAAACAATTATTACAAAATATACACAAGTTCCATCCACGATATGATGTTACCCACAGATTTCCCAATACAGGAGATGGGGCAAGCCGCGTTTAAAGTGCGACAAATGTAAGCTCAACGAGCATACACTGGCTGCCAGTTTACGCTCTGTGAGACGAGTCAAGACGCACGAATATTAGAAGAAATTACCGTTTTTTTTCCAAAATGCCATCCTGTGCAATTGTAACATGCCATCATCGCAATGAATCAGTAAATTTACCAAGAAATATAACTTTTCACAGGTAAGAACCGAAAAGAAATTGCGACACTGGGACTGCTATAAACTTGGCGGCTTGTCCAGTCTAATTGTATATTCGGATGTCTGTGATGTTACCTACCAAAAAATTGCATATAAAATATATAAGTATGATTTACTCTTTTTTTTATATAAATGCTGAAAAACTTGTTTCATGCTACTTGTAGAGTTGCAGTGACCGTTCGCCCTGTTAGTTGCGTGTGTCGGCCGCTAGGTGGCGACACTCGTTGGGCCTGCCATGTTAGTGACGCTTATGCTGAGAGGTTAGTTGTGGTCATCGCGTACGCGGTAGTCAGTTCGCTATTCGGTCGAGGTTATCGTCGGCCGATTCAGCCCCCGTTGCTCGGTTGATCCTGAAAATACAGAATCTCAATCACGCAATGAACATGAATGTTTGGGAACAGTGGCGTGCACAAAGATTATGAGTAGGGTATGCAAAGTGAGTGACACTAATCGCAAAAACAATAATTTTCATTTTTTTCAAATTGAGTGCTGTTGATGATAAGCAGATCACCTATGGTTTCAAATCTGTAGAGGAAAATGGGCGGATAAGTGGGAATCTTTTCTTATGTTGGCGATTTTCCGAGTTGTCAAGACCGCACAAGGTATGCACTGTTAAATGCATATATGGAGTACACGCCACTGTTTGTGAGTGCGTATGTTCGTTACTTCTTACCAGTTAAGCAGTTGAAGTGATTTTTATTATCAAATTTGTTATGTACTCGATTAGTATCCTAAATTATTTAAGGGCAATTTTTCTTCTTTGTATTTTCAATAAATAATTATTTTATTTGTTTATAAAACACACACCTGCATCGGTTGTTCCGCGTCCGGTTTGAGATAGTAAAACTCATCTGTCGTTTGGTATTCTGGAACAACGGAATCATTTTAGAAAATCACATAAAGTACTAATTTGTTATGCATTATAGTGCTGTTGGCCGCAGATGGCCTACACAGCTTCACTGGACAATTGGCGAGCGCAGATGACTATCATAAAGCATTGTCGTGGCGTCCAGCCTCTTTTGAGAAAACATGACTGGGCCGACTACGAATGGACAATTTGACCGACAGAAGAAAGACTTTTCGACAATGGACAACTGCCGAGACAAAAACCAAGAAGCGAAAAAGAAGGGGCATCGGAAAAGTAAGAATTAAACAGTGTTTCCATTTCTATCACCATTTTTTGTCCATTGATTCATTTCACCAGCCGGCAATTCTTCATTGTATATATATATATATATATACAATGAAGATATATATATATTATATAATATATATATATACTTTTATGTTATGTTATCTGTTATGTTATCTGTTATTGCCGTAGTTGTTTACATTATAATACTGTGAAGACCTGTTATTAATTAAATTCCTGTTGTTAAATACAACATATCATTGGCTTAGTGTTTTTTACTGTCATCTTTTCACTGTTTTCAAGGTGCTGTAATTCCAAATAAATAGTAACCGTGTGCGTGTCGCGCGTGTCCCCTGTCCCTGTGCGCGGCGCGCTGGGCCCGCGCGGGGCCCGAGGCCTGGGCCCGGAGCAAGGCCGCCAGCGCTGAACTCAGGCCCGAACACACCGGCCATAGGCGGGATGCTAACACTGCACTCGATATATCGCTCTCTGCAACAACACATTTTAATATCATTACATAGTATAAAACAAAGTCGCTTTGTCTGTCCCCATATCCCTTTGAACGTTTAAATCTTTAAAACTATGCAACGATTTTTATGCGGTTTTTTTAATAGATATTGTGAACAATAATAAATAAATATCCACTGACATCCGCACAGCGCCATCTAACCCCAGGTTAAGCGTAAAGCCTTTATTATGGGTACTAAACAACGTATAAACATACTTAATTATTTTTTTTGTAAATACATATATAGAAAACACCCAGCCATTACAAACAGACATGTTCATGCACACACATGTTTATACTGCCCGGATCGAACCCGGAACCCTTGGTGTTGCAGCCGATCTCTCAACCGCAACACCAAATGAGTCGTCAACATAATAAATACTTAGTATGTAATTTTACAAAAAGTATTCATTATCTTACCAACCTCATTGCTCATGAAATAAAATAATCTTGTAACGTGGGTATCGCCACGGGGAACAGCTAGCTATTTATAAATGTATTACTGACCTAAAGCAGCATCGGGTTCGATGTCATCGTCCAGGTCGTTGGTATCGTCTACCGACAAGGCTTGTTCCAGCGCGGTGACGGCCTCCGATACTTCGCGGTGGACCGACGCCTGCTCCGACTCCGTCTCCGCCGCATTTCGGGATACATCCACTGAAAAGGATAAAATTGATGACAGTTAGCTCTATTTTCAAAATATCATTGGGAATAATGGCTGAAAAATGATCTCCTATCAAAACGACCGATTGTCATACATTTTCTAAGGCATTGCGATCTATGACGTCACTATATATAAACAAATACTTCGGTATTTCATGGCAGCTTAAGGACCTTGGAAACCAAACAATTATAATGGAATAATGAATAAATAGATGTCTATTTATAGAATTGAATTAATTACATTGTCTCTTTGAAACAAATCTCTATGATGACTCTTTGCAAGTCATTCCACAAAACAAACAAATGGGTTGAACTACTTAACCTTGATATTTTTCATGACCATCCCAAATTGTTAAAAAAGAAAATTTTGAATGATGCACCGATTCAAAATTACGTGTTAATGGAACATGCTGTGCATATCTATAGTTGATGTAAACACTAGATTACTTGTCATTTATGTATATTTTACGAATATTTGTGTTTGCATTGTTGATGTGCCTTATAAATAAACTAGCGACTCGCCCATGCTTCGCACGGGTGCAAGGGTGATATTCGTAATAGGCACGCTCCCGCCTGCCCGGTCGGCCGGTACCGCCGCAAACGGTACGCACCGCAATTTTTATATCTGTAATATCTTCGAAAATATTCATTTAAATTATATGCTGTAAAAAGCCATATTAATCTATATTAAATCATCAATTTATTTAAGGTATTTCATTGGATATAGATTAATGCTTTATTGGTTGAAATCGCTTTGAAAAATTGCCATTATTTTTGTGGAAAAAAATGTCAAAATTTTTTATTGTGGGATATCCATAAGAGATAGACATATGCCATCGCGGAGTTTTCTGTAGACCTTTTCAATGTGTACAATACTTAGTACATTATTTTAAAAATAGGGTTCAGCCTACGTTCGCAAAATAAGCGACAAAAATGAAATTATTTACGACATTGCATTAGAAACCTCACAAATATCAGTATTTCCCTACTTTTTAATCGATATTATTATACATATAAACCTTCCTCTTGAATCACAATATCAATTCAAAAAACTGCATCAAAATCCATTGAGTAGTTTTAACCCATTGAACGCCGGGAATCCAGACACAATAGAAAATCTATTGTATCTGACGTCTTAAGGCGTCATTGGCGGTCAAAGGGTTAAAAATATAAGCGCACATCGGGACATGAGGACAAAAAAAGCGACTTTGTTTTATACTATGTAATAATAAAAACAAAAAAACAACGTAAAGGTGTACAGACCGTTGGTTCTCGCGTTGTGGCAGGTGTCGCATCGGCCTCGTCTCGCCCTCGCCGCCACCACGCCCGCCTCGTTCACGTTCAACGCTCGGGAGATCATCTCTGTCAGTTGGTTCGCTGAAAACATTTAACACCATCAACATCGGTCTAAAACGACCCACTGCAGAAAATGAAAAGTGTTTATTCAGTTTAGGTCCTTACAGAACACTTATGAATGTCAAATGAAGCTACCACTGGTTCGGACGGCAGTTTTCCACTGAGAAGAATTCAGCAAGAAACTCAGTAGTAACTCTTTAAAAAAAATGTGTTTTGTACAGAATACATATCATTTGTTATCAAAATAATTAGGCTTACAAAAAGCACTTATGAACGTCAAAAAATATATAAAATAAAAAACTTTTGCAATACTAAAAAATAGCATTAGCCTGTAACATGGCTACTAAACAAATGATAAACATACTTATTTACTTTTTTAGTAGATAATACTTATACGTAGTAACACCAAGACCACTACAAACAGATGTATTTATGCATACAAATGTTTGTAATGCCCGGGGATCGAATCCGGAACCCTGGGTGTAGTAGCCGACGTCTCAACCATTACACCAAATTGGTTATACAACATTTACACCATTATCTTAGAATTCCAAAATACCAGAAAGCAGTATAGAATAGTAAAAAAAACCTGGCTACATAATTTTAACCTAATAGTTCCAAACCAATACCCACGACCCATTTGGTGTTGCGGTTGAGAGGTCAGTTCCGGGTTCGATCCCCGGGCAGTACACACATTTGTGTGCATGAACATGTCTGTTTGTAATGGTCTGGGTGTTTGCTATGTACAATATGTATGTATTTACAAAATATATATATAAGTATGTTTATCCGTTGTTTAGTACCCATAATACAGGCTTTACGCTTGGGCTTGGGGTTAGATGGCGCTGTGTGAATGTCTGTGTGGATATTTCTTCAATACATTTTAATACAATCATATGGCCGTTACAGAGTTTAAGTGGGTACCTTGCGCATGCGCGGCCAGTAGCAGGTGTGCCAGGTCCCCGCCCTCCGACTCCGCGGGGGTACAGTTCTGGCCTAGTTCACCCTCCACATCTGAATGGGACAAACATACATTTATTTTTTATGTTAAAGTGTTACAACACGGTCAGGACGATCACTGATGGTAAGTGATACGCCTGACCATGTCTGAGCGGCATTAAACGAGACCAACAACTGATAGATATTATCCTCCATCAATGCCGCACTGCGCCCGACACCCGAGACAACAGATGTTAGGTTTCTTATACCCGGTAATTTCACTAGCTACAGTACCCTCATCCCGAAATACAGAAGCGCAAAACACTTCTGTTCCACGGGACGATATCTGTCACTGCGGTGGTGACTACCTAGACAACTCAGTATCGACCACCTTGTAAAATATCCATCAATTTGCCTCCCGCCACCTCAACCAGGTCAATACATATTTATATAGTCATTAATTTAATAGTTGAAGTAATATTATCATCATCATCAGCTCATTAAACGTCCCCACCGAGGGGCACGAGCCTACCCGTATAGGATGATTAGGCCTTAGTCGTCCACGCGGGCCCAGTGCGGATTGGACGACTTCACACACACAACCTTCGAATCTCTTCGCAGGCGTGCATGAAGGTTTCCTCACGATGTTTTCCTTCACCGTAAGAGCGTCGGATAACGTACATATATTTTTCGAAAATTCGAAAATACATTGGTACGTGTCGGGATTTGAACCTCAGCCCTCCCGGTAGGAAGGCGACAGTCCACACCACTGAGCCACCGACGCTCTATAATATATTATAATATAATTATAGTAATATTATAAGTGCATAATATTAGTACAATTCGATAAAGTCCATTTTATTTAAGACTAAAGTAAACATTTATGATCGTTAAAATAAATATATTTTCTTTTATTTTTAACATAGACAGCCAAACGAAACGTTTCGCGTAAGGGTAAGTTATCAATTTTAATATTGTATTTAACTTAGTAAACCTTCACTCAAAGTGTTTGCGGCAAAATTCTGTCCACGGCGTCAGTCGGGCAGAATTTTCATCACGTCGCTCGCTTCATGTCATAATGACATAGTAATGTGGTCTTGCTTTTAATTTTTTACTCTTTCTATGATGCGTTTAGGTCAAAATTTGAATTAATAATTTTACGTTTAAATATAACTATGCTATTGAGAGGGCTATGTTAGGTGTCTCCCTACGCGATAAAATCTAAAACGAGGATATCCGTAGGAGAACTAGGGTGACCGACATAGCCCAGAGGATTAGCAAGTTGAAGTGGCAGTGGGCAGGGCACATAGTGCGTAGAACCGGTGGCCGATGGGGCGGAAAGGTTCTCGAGTGGCGTCCACGTAACGGAAAGCGAAGCGTAGGCCGACCCCTAACCAGATGGACGGATGATCTGGTTAAGGTGGCGAGTAGCAGATGGATGTCAACTGCAAGGGATCGGTCCGCGTGGAAATCATTAGGGGAGGCCTTCGTTCAGCAGTGGACATAATAAGGCTGTAATAATGATGATGATGATAACAATGACTATACGTATGTATTTTGAGGCTCGTATACTTTTAGTTGGCGTTTCTTGTTGATTGTGCATCTATATAGTTTATTTATTTATTTAAGGCTTCTTCATAAAAAAAAGAAAAAAGTAAGGAATCGTATTGGCTCTGTGCACGATTACAGCGCCAACAAGCGTCCACAACTTTGTGGGCTCTGTCACATTGACATTTAGGTCGCATATTTGTGAAAAAATAACAAATATTTTCGACTAATAAATTGTCGTCACACCACGATTTGGGTGGAAATAGGGTTTTCAAATCATTTTGATCATTCAAATCAAATGAGTTTTTGAAGACCGGGTCTGTGAGTGTCACTCGCAATATCAAACTTGCATTTCCTATTTCTGCCAGTATTCTCGCAGTTTACAACACAACAACTACTGTGACACATCTTTGTTAGCGGACTAATGCGATTAATTAATGATATTAAGATGTATTTATGTAGAATCGCTTCGCCATTGACAGATACATCTGATGACAGAGCTTACATTACGTCTACTTTTGAGTACCATGAGCGCTGCGATAGATTATGTTACCCCCACGTAGTAGTTCGTAGCGAGCGAATATATGCGTGGTTAGTTACCCAATTCCCCGAGCGCGTCTGCCACGGCGAGGTCGGGCAAGTGCAGGCGCGCCGAGCCCGGGACCCCCAGCGCCGCCGACACCACCCGCCGCTTGGCCGCCAGCGCCCGCCGGATACCGCCGTCCAGGCGACGCAGTTGCTCTATAATATACATTCACAATTAACAGTGGTTTAATAAAAAAAAACCACTTACATTCACACACCGCCATCTAGCCCCATGTTAAACGTGAAGCCTGTATTATCGGTACTAAACAACGGATAAACATACTTATATACTTTTTGTAAATACATATATTAGATAGAAAACACCCAGACCGTTACAAACAGACATGTTCATGCACACAGATGTTTGTAATGCCCGGGGATCGAACCCGGAACCCTTAATGTTGCAGCCGACCTCTCAACCGCAACACGAAATGAGTCGTCAATTTATAACAGATTACAAACTACTGTCTTAAGATTTAAGTTTTAACGTAATGAAATGAAATGAAAAGTGTTTATTTAGTTTAGGTCCTTATAGAACACTTATGAATGTCAAATGAAGCTATCATGGTTCGGGAGGTAGTTTTCCACTGAGAAGAAACCAGCAAGAAACTCAGTAGTTTCTCTTTTCAAAAAAATTGTGTTGAATACAGAATCATTTGTAATCAAAATAATTATATAAAGCAAATTATATTTACAATTTTATCATATTAAGTATGGGTAAAAATATAATAATCTACAAAAATACTATTGTATATTGTCACAGAAGTTTTAATAACAAAGGGTACATATTTACCTTGGTATGTGTAGACGGTGTGTGCAGTATGCGCCAGCGAGTTTGCCACGGGGGGGGTGACGGCCACGGCCTCCGGGGGCGCCAGGGCCGGCGGGGACGGGCCGTGGGTACTGATCCTACCCACCGTGGGCCGACGGGGACTGGAACCAACACACAGTATATAATATAACCATAAATCATTTAATCACCATTACTTGCAACATACAGAGGGGTAACCACAATCTCTTAAAACAGCATTTTTGTACCAGAAAAGAGGAAGTAATATTATTGTAACACTGTTTTAAGAGATGGCGGTAACCGCCCTGTACATAAAAATGTGGACATAGAGATGTTAAACAATACAACAGGCCAAACCACTGAAGCGCTCTTTTTTTTTCAAAGCATCAAAACTCATATTTTTAGTTTAGTATTTAAACCGTTTTTTACTATGTTTTTGTATATTTTTCGACGTTCATAAGTGCTTTTTGTAAGCTTAATTTGAAATAAATGTTTTTGACTTTGACTTTGACTACAAATAAACCTTTATTAAGGTATTGTGAATCATATCAACTTATAATTGAATATCAAGAAGAAAGAGAAGAAGTTCGCTGTCTCTTAAACTATAAATTTTAACACCTGTATATACTTAAGTCCTTCATTTTAATGTATAGGTCCCGCCAAACATTTTGGCCGCTCTGAACTCCGCACTTGATATCGTTTCTGATGTTATCACTAAGAGAGACTCCAAGCATAGCTCGCTCCATTGCTTGTTGAGTGACTTTGAACTTGTGAACCAATCCCGCAGTCAGTGTCCATGTCTCAGCTGCGTATGTTAGTACGGGTAGGACGCATTGCTCAAAGACTTTCGTCTTTAAGCATTGCGGAATAGTTGACGTTAGGACATGACGTAGCTTACCGAAAATACGTTTATAATAATTAGTTAATAATAATTTTATTTAGTACCTATATAATTTTTACAGTAAAAGAATTGTCATTGTGACCTCATGGTAGGTGTAAAAGAACCTGTATTAGGAGACCCCGCTCTTACATAACAATGGGTTTACTATAAAGTACATACATCACCATCAATTCAATTCAATAATACTAACAGAAGAGAAACCGACCTGTGTGTGTGTGTGTTAATGTGTTTGTGTGTGTATGTGTGTGTGTGTGTGTGTATGTGTGTGTGTGTGTTTAGAGTAAGCGTGCATGCATAATATGTTGAACAAAGCCATATCGCCTCAACAATAATACACTTACACATGTTTATCCTCCTTCTCGACCTCTGTCTCCTTCTCCACCTCCACTTCTTTCTCGCACTTAGTCTGCTCTTTTTCTCCGTCAGTGGTCCGGTCCGGTCCCGCGGACTTGTCCCGGTCCGGTCCGACGGTCCGGTCCGGTGCCGCGGTCCGGTCCGGTTCCGGCTCGCGGTCCGAGTCCGCGATGTCGGCCGTCAGGTTGGATTTCTCGGACGCGTCCGACGGATTGCGGGATACGTTTATGCCTGGGGGTATTTAGTTTAAGATTAAATATATGGAGACATAATTATTAACAGTTTTTACATAAGATTCAAGAAGAAAAGAAAACCAATTGTCTGTTAGACATTATATTCTGTAGGGGTAAAAGAGTACATAAGACATTGTATTCTCGTTTTGAACTTTGCTTACCTTTTAATAAGAAAAACAATAAAAAAATTATGATACCACATAAGAACTTTTAATAAACGTTTTTAACAAAATACTAAATTCTCAAAAAACCCTTCCCCCTTAAAATGACTGACGTAGATATTACATCATTTAGCCCTTGAGCAAGATTCACAAAGTGTACAGGAATTCCAACCTTGCTTAATAGTTTTAGGGAACATTTCACATCAAAACAAATATTTACCAGAATCATCAGTAGACCGGCTGGCCTGGTGCGAGGGTGTGATGCTCTGCTTCAATTCCACTTTGGCTAATGGCGCCTCTTGGATGTGGTTCACCCATCTGTAATTGTATATGTACAATTTTAAAACTCATAGTTCATTTACTTGCACATATCATATTGATTACAATTTCCCAAATACCCCGTTAATTTGGACCCTGTCGTATCCGGCACGCCCTATAATGCGACATATTATTATATAATGGTAAAAAAATATTTTGAAACTCAAACTCAAAAAAAACCTTTATTATATTTAGTCACTTTTCAATCTTCAAATTGTAATAAATTTTAACACTAGTTTGAATCTACCATCGTTTCGGACTGTTGGTTTTACTAAGAAGACTCCCGCAAGAAACTCAGTAGAAAGAAAGAAAGAAAAAGCATTAATTTGACCACAAAACAATACAATACAAAAATAACAATATAATTTACACGTAAAAAAGGAAAGTTAGAATAATAAAAAAAGCCAATTTAAACAAAGAAATAATCACACAAAATTTAAATAAAAATAGAAACACGTTCGTTATATGTGGTCAAATGGGCCCTGCCTCAGCTTAAGAAGTTAAATATCGAATACTTTTCCAAATTTGATACTTAAATTGATTATGAACATTTCTTTGTACACAATACTTTTCAACAGTTATTGTATATTTTTCCAAATTTCTACAGGATTAATGACGTTTTTTATAATAAATCCCCTTTTTATCAGATTTGAACTGGACTTTTATGGCTTGATGTAATAAGGAAGTTCATAGACTACTGTTATTTTAGACAAAAAAAAATTTTGGAAAAAGAAAGCAATGTTTTACCGCGCGGCGGCTGACTTAACGAAGCGTTTTGATGTTTAACTGCGGGAGAATACCGTATAACGTAGGTATATCCGCGGGGAAAACCTAGTTTAAAATAAAAATGTGAATGGACACTTACGTGGTATACTCGACGGAGGTGTTGGCGGTGAGCTCGTGCATCTGTATGCCGTTGATGTTCATCAGAAAGAAAGTGTTGCGAACGGCCGCGTTCGGTCGGAACAGCACCTTGTCCCTGTACACATACGGACCAAAATACAATGTGTTCCATGGCTGTGGTATCCTTTTCTGTGTCTTTAGATTCAAGATTTGAGGTTTGTGGAAACCGCTGGAATTTTGCCACAGAACATAACCATTCTTCCTATCTCTTTGTTATGGTAGTAGACAGGACAGTTACTTTTGAATCAATGAATTATATTTTTCATTTATTAATTATTAAATGATTCTTTAACTTAAAATACGTTTATTATTTAGATTTAATCTTAGTGTTACAATATGAGTCTTTCCCGCGCGTTATATTAATGTCAAGAGAGCAATATTAGTGACGTGACACCACTCTTGGTCGTTTCTTTTCGTCTAATAAAATATACCAACGGGTTTGGAAAAATCCCATGATCCCATAGCTATACTGTGAAAAAAGGCCTATGCCCTGCAGCGGTTCTTGAAAGACTGATGATGATGATCAGAAAAAGTTGGATCGCCAAAATGCCCCCAAATCTCCTATCGTCTACTCTCATACCGGCCCATAACCTGCTACAGCCAGTGGCGTGCACTCCATATAAAATATAGCAAATAAGCAGAGCATACCCTGTGCGTCTTGACAACCCGGAACATCGCCAACATATTAAACAATTCCCACTTATTCGCCCATTTTCCTCTGCAGATTTGTAACCATAGGCGATCTGCTGTCATCAACACCCTCAATTTGTCATAAAATATATTACTTATTGTTTTTGCACCACAAACATCCAAATATACAATTAGACTGGACAAGCCGCCAAGTTTATAGGCAGTCCCAGTGTCGCAATATCTTTTCGGTTTTTTACCTGTGAAAAGTTATTATATTTCTTGGTAAATTTACTGATTCATTGCGATGATGGCATGTTACAATTGCACAGGATGGCATTTTGAAAAAAAAAACAGTAATTACTTCTAATATTCGTGCGTCTTAACTCGTCTAACAGAGCGTAAACTGGCAGCCAGTGTATGCTCGTTGAGCTTACATTTGTCGCACTTTAAACGCGGCTTGCCCATTCCTGTGTTGGGAAATCTGTGTTTTGCACCTAGTGTTATTCACTTTGCATACCCTACTAATAATCTCTGTGCACAGCCTATAGCTAAGTTGAAATCTGAGTACTGACCATTTAATGACGGGCGACAACAGGCCATGTTGACTCGGCTGTGGAATTGGCTTCAGTATGAACTTGTCCCCCTCCCGCTGCAATAGTACTAGCATCTCTTCGAACATTAGCGCCTGGATTAAAATATATTATGTTTGTCAATAATGCATACAATATTACAATACACAAATATGAAATTTGGGAAAAAACTGTAATTAAATTTCTCTCACTCACTGAAAGAAACTCAATGTACTCATTCCATCCAGACGTGCGAAAAAGGCGTGGTCTAGGCCGGTCAGGCTTACAGGACCCGAGTAAACCCGCAACAAGGCGTCGCTGGGTGTTGTGGAATCAAAAATCTAATAATATGTGTGTATATACACGGTGTTTGGCGCATTTCCCCGTTAGACATTTTCACGGTAGTTAAGATATTACTTTTAAAATTATTTTCTTTGTATAACCAACTTCATGCTTTTCAATTGTAATGTGTGTTAATGTTTATTTGCTGTTGCAATACCACAAGATGTCTTATATTCTGTAATGTATTATTCTAAATAAATGTTTAATTGATATTTTCCATATCGGGAAAAAGTTAGGATCTTTCAAACTTTGAAATCTTTGTACATTATACACAGATTTTAGTATTTACACAAGTGGCAATATTACTTCTAGTACTTTTATTATATACGTATATAATATAAAGATTGTCAACCAGCATACATAATCTAGGCCTTCAACATCTCAAGGATAAGGGGGT
>PQWD01003313.1:0-78848 GCA_019425675.1 Leucinodes orbonalis
AGCCGTGAGCTTAAGTTATATATACAGTTATTGAGCCCCCAATGACCCGGCCAGCTGAGACTAAACCCATAGCGAACCAATTCGAAAAGTAAACCAATAAATCAAGTAATCCGTCCGTAATCCGAATTTATGTAGCGGCTCTTTCATTAAGTTTCCCATCCCTGGAATTCAACGTTTATTAAAAGCATGGCGGTTGATACGGTATGATTTACGCGAGGTTTTTTCTTTCTTTCCTTTGGGTTTATTTTTCTGTACCATTGACATCGAAATTAGACTGTTCATATACAATAGTTGCTACTTACAACTGCCGTCTGCTCGCGTATATATTTTATAAAAACCCCATTTAAAAAAAGATCACACGCACGTACACAAGCACGCACGCAATCACCCATAAATACGCACTCGCAAGCCACAATTTGCTATATTTTCTCACGTTTTATTTCTCAGTACGTACACGGAATATATTTTGTTAACTTTTTTAATAAAAAAATTACCGTCGCCATATTGACAAAATAAACGATTTAATTTCAAAGTAACAGCTGTCATTATCGGCGACCGGCGGCGAGCCAGCGCGCCAAATGTCCCGGAAAGATACAGCGGGAAGAAAGAAGGCGAACCGCCGGGAAATATGCCTTATCTATTAAATTTTGTACCTTGTAACTATATTCTATACTAAGCAAGGTTTCCATAGTAAAGTCGGCTATTTCATAATCTTTTTTAGAAAATTCTATAAAGCTTTAAAAAAATCTACAAAGTTAGCTAGAAATAACAATATTTAAAATTAAAGTTAAGAGCGTCGGTGGCTCAGTGGTGTGGACTGTCGCCTTCCTACCGGGAGGGTTGAGGTTGAGAGGTCGGCCGCAACACCAAGGGTTCCGGGTTCGATCCCCGGGCGGTACAAACATTTGTGTGCATGAATATGTCTGTTTGTAATGGTCTGGGTGTTTTCTATGTATAATATGTATGTATTTACTAATATATATACTTAGTATATATATGTATATATAATATATATGTATAATATATATATATATGTATATATATGTATATATATATATTATATATATTATATATATATATTATATATATATATATATATATGTTTATCCGTTGTTTAGTACCCATAAGACAGGCTTAACGCTTAACTTGGGGCTGGATGGCGATGTGTGAATGTCAGTAGATATTTATATTTATAGAACCGTTGATTGTTGATTTGAAGGCCGCCCTCAATACCAAAGTGACCTAAGCTTTCGGAATCAATCTCTGTGGAACTAAACTTGTGTGCATTGACAAGTACAATTACCCTGTTAGTTTATAAAATGTATAATTAGTAATCACCATTATTTTTTGTTTTCATTCAGTTTCTTAGTTTGAGGTTAGATGGCACTAGATATTTATTTTCTTAAGTTGTAAACTTGACATGATTGTATAAGTACTAGAAAGTTTTGAAATAGCTCGGGCGGTGCAATTTGATTTCATACTAATTCACTCCATCTTTCGTCGAAAAATTGCATTTTTCTTGGTCTTCGTTTAGTTCATTGTGTTCGCTCCGATGCACGGTCACAGACTATGTGTTATCAGTACTATTATTTTTTATTATAAATTTTACTTCATGTTCCAAATACATACAAGAATAGTCAATTTTGAAAGAATATTTCATTTGGTATGGAGTGGTAGAGAAGGCGACATAGAGTTAATTATGAATGATTTACACTGCACTAGTGTGGCGAATTCTGGATTGAAATTCCTCTGGCATTGTAAGTAACTTATTTTGGCAGTAGAGTCTATGGTTGATATGATGATATTTCGATAATAATGTAAATAATGAATATATATCCACCGCATGGACAACTAAGGCCTATTGCCCTGTACGGGAACGTATAATGAGCTGATGATGACGAAATTAGCCATACTGAAGATAGAATATCTAAAACAACTTACTTCAGCTATACTATGACAAAATACTGTGCTCTCTCCTTTGCGTACTCCAGATGGAACTCTGTAGCAGTGACGCGCCGAGGAAGGAAATGCACTCACTTAGCCCTGCGAAGGTTTAATGCCGTCGCCCCGACCCCGCGTTTTAATTGTTTCTTTGTGACTTTGTGAGCGTACTGCCACTTCTGCACTGCTACGCGTTATTTTATCTTTTATTCCATTGGAGTTTTCATTTGTTATTAATATTTAAGCCATTAGGGTTAACTGGATTGTGTTTTGTTATAATTTAAAGTTTATATTTGAATTGTTTAAAATATACATATAAAAGGCAAATCGTTTAACGGAAAATGTATTGAGTTATTTATGAGGAATTATCCGTACATTGCAGAAATGTTGTCAGCCTTATGAGTACCATGACACAGACTTGTGATAACGATTTGGGCCCCTTTTTAATTTTTATATGTTTATAGTCTATTTTTTTAAATATCTTTTTTAATTGTATATAAGTTTGTACCTTTGAAACCTTCATGCACGCCTGCGAAGAGATTCGAAGGTTGTGTGTGAAGTCGTCCAATCCGCACTGGGCCCGCGTGGACGACTAAGGCCTAATCACCCTATACGGGTAGGCTCGTGCCCCTCGGTGGGGACGTCTAATGAGCTGATGATGATAAGTTTGTAAATAGTAATTTAATCAGACAAATTATAATACTGTTTTAAAAACCTTAAAATATTGCAGACTTATAAAAATAATAATTAATAATATCTAAACATGTATATAAAATGGATATTATATTACTACCCGTCCTGAGCGGGTTGGCTGACCGGTGGGACTCTCCATTAATACATTATTGGTCACGGCTTTCAGCGCCTGCAACTAAATACATTTTTCGCTAAACGGTTTCTGACCCTAAATTGTAAATTTTTACAAACTATTATCAGTATTAGTCACTTGAAATAAATATTTATATTATTTATTTCAAGTGACTAGATTCGTTTTTTGTTAGTAACAATATTAACTATGGATACCTATCTGGAAATAAAGTTTATTATTATTAATAAAATATAAATGTAACTAAAAACTTAACTACAAAATAAGTATTATGTCTACCTATATTTGTTTTTTTTAAATAATTTCCCTTGTCGCCTTCCTACCAGGAGGGCTGAGGTTCAAATCCCGACACGTACCAATGAGTTTTCGAATTTTCGAAAATATATGTACGCTATCCGATGCTCTTACAGTGAAGTAAACATCGTGAGGAAACCTTCATGCACGCCTGCGAAGAGATTCAAAGGTTGTGTATGAAGTCGTCCAATACGCACTGGGCCCGCGTGGACGACTAAGGCCTAATCACCCTATACGGGTAGGCTCGTGCCCCTCGGTGGGGACGTTTAATGATCATCATGACGCTGATGATGATGATAATCTGGAATACGTAGAAATATTACAGAAAATATTCAACGTTTCCATTGCTAATAAATCTTATGCTTTCCATTATGTAAAGGTAAGGGTAAATTCCACATAGATACTCGACAAATGTGTCCCAGCGATAGTGTCGTATTTTCGTTGTCTATTGTTAGGCCAAGCTACAGACAAAAGAATGTTAGTTATTTAATCACATATGTGTTAATATTACCAATTGTTGAGATATTAAAAGTTGAACCCTATTTTACCGACTAATATGATAATATGACTGCATCCATGGTCCATGTATAACCAAAGGAGCTCTCTATATCCGGTTTAGTCTATGTCAACTATGTGTGTTAAAATCTCTCTTCTAATAAACGTTTTGTTACACTAAACTTCATTTCTTTAATTTAAATTCAACAGGTTATGGGCCCAGGCCACCTGTTTTGTTTATTTACAATAGTTAAAAAGTGAAAAGAAAAAAGTTCCGTAGTGAAAAGTACAAAACGAAAAAATTAAATAAAAATAAGTATAGATAACCTCAAAACTCGCCACGTTTTTCTCGATACTCATTCTCAACAAAATGTCTTCAAATAATACTATGGCACTGATAGAAAAGCTAACTGGTAGGGAAAACTATCCTACATGGCGATTTGCAGTGCAAACATATCTCGAACATGAAGAATTATGGAGTTGCGTCACAGCGAAAGACTATGAAACAGTTGATTCCAAACTTGATACGAAAGCCAAGTCAAAAATTATTTTGCTTGTACATCCTATCAATTACGTACATATACAAGAAGCGAAATCATCTAAAGAAGTTTGGAATAATTTAGCAAAAGCTTTCGATGACAAAGGATTAACACGTCGAGTTGGTCTGTTGAGAGATCTAATAAATACAACACTTGAAGCTTGTCTGAACATAGAAGACTATGTTAACAAGATTATGACAACTGCGCACAAGCTAAGAAACATTGGTTTTGATGTAAATGATGAGTGGCTCGGGACTCTGTTACTTGCTGGTTTACCCGATATGTACCAACCAATGATCATGGCACTGGAAAGCTCTGGTGTCACAATAACAGCTGATTCTGTGAAGACTAAGCTTCTGCAAGATGTGAGAAACTCTGAGTCTAGTGCATTGTATGTGAAAAGCAAGGGGAATCAGTTTGTCAAACAAGTACAAGATAAAAGTAAATCTGGTAAAGGTCCAAGGTGCTATGTGTGTAATAAATATGGGCACATAAGTAAAAATTGCCGAAATAGGAAAATGGAACAGAAATCTACTGAGAACAGAAATTCTAGTTTTGTTGCTGTGTTTTCTGCAGCAATAAACAATGACAATAATTGGTACATTGATTCTGGAGCGTCAATGCATATGACAATGAATCCTGACATAATTTATGATAAAATAACACCTCCAATTTCCACAATAAGAGTAGCTAATGACAAGAAGCTAGCTGTAAAGGCCTGTGGAAATGTAAATCTTAATGTTGTCAACAAACAAGGTCAACTGGAAAATATCAAGGTACAGAATGTTCTCTATGTTCCTGAATTGACTACCAATCTTCTCTCTGTCAGTCAAATAATAAATAGTGGCTGTCAAGTTCAATTTGACAAGCAAGGCTGTAAAATTTTGAATAAATCAAACAAGGAAGTTGCATCTGCTACAATGATAAATAATATGTATCGACTAGTAACACACAGTATACCAGCATACATATCAACTTCAACGGAGAAAGATCCATATTTATGGCATCAGAGAATGGCACATTTGAATTTTGAAGACTTGAACAAACTGTCAGAAAGTGCAGGAGTGAAATTAGAAAATACAGACAAAGTGATATGCATCTCATGTTTAGAAGGGAAGCAGACTAGACTCCCATTCCCTTCAGAAGGTTCCAGAGCCCAATCAAAGCTAGAACTTATTCACTCTGATGTCTGTGGTCCAATGGAGACGCAGTCTCTTGGAGGAGCTCGCTACTTTCTAACTTTTATAGATGATTTTACAAGAAAAGTATTTGTTTATATAATTAAAAGAAGATCTGAAGTATTCAATATTTTTCAAGAATTTAAAGTGCTAGTTGAAAATCAACTTAATTTGAAAATAAAAACTCTCCGCACAGATAATGGGACTGAATATTTAAGCAATGAATTTCAAGCTTTTCTCAAGAAATCTGGAATTGTACATCAAACCTCCACACCTTACACACCACAGCAAAATGGCTTAGCGGAAAGGATGAACCGCACATTGTTAGAAAGAGCCAGATGTATGCTCTTAAATGCAAAGCTACAAAAGCATTACTGGGCAGAAGCTGTATCAACAGCAGCTTATATCACAAACAGATGTCCAACAAGAGCTTTAGGCTTTTTAACACCAGAAGATATGTGGAATGGTAAAAAGGCAGATATCACACATTTGAAAATCTTTGGCTGTGAAGCAATGGTACATGTTCCAAAAGAAAAAGCTAAGAAGTGGGACTCGAAGACAAATAAAATGATATTCATTGGATATAGTGAACAAACTAAAGGATACAGGTTTCTAGATCCCAAAACAAGAAAAGTCATCATAAGCAGAGATGCGATTTTTCTAGAAAATTCAGTAAAGAGCAATTATACTGTGTTACCATTATCACAATCAGTTCCAAATATATGCAAAGATACTTGTGCAATTAAAAATAGTGCTGAAAGTGACACAACTTTACAGAATTTATCGGAAAGCATTGAAGAAAGTAAGGATAAATCTAGTGATGAATTTTACTCAGATGAAGGATCTCTTTATGAACCAGATAGTAATATTGATCACTCTGAATTAACCTCTAATGTAACTACAAGATCAAAAGCAAGATTGTGTAAAATGCAAGGAAATACTTATATGTGTACAGAAGAAATTTTAAACCAAGAAAATGTTCCACAAACATATGATGAAGCAATCTCAAATAGAAATGTCAACACTGTCAAATGGAAACAATCAATCAAGGAAGAGCTGCGGGCACATGCAAAGAATAAAACTTGGGACTTGATTGAAAAACCTAAAGGAGTGGGAGTGATTGGCTGTAAATGGATTTTCAAAATTAAAGATAACCCATCTGGACCAATTTATAAATCAAGATTGTGTGCTAAAGGATGTAGTCAAAAACAAGGCATTGATTATAAAGAGATATTCTCTCCTACAGTGAGGTATGATACAGTTAGAGTTTTACTTTCAGAAGCAGCACAACATAATTTAAATATTTATCAGTTTGATGTCAAAACAGCATTCTTATATGGTGATGTCAAGGAAGATATATATATGTCACCGCCTCAAGGTTTGGATGCTGATTCAAATATGGTATGTAAACTTAATCGTTCACTTTATGGCCTTAAACAAGCACCAAGGTGTTGGAACCAAAAGTTTGACACTTCATTAAAGAAATTTGGTTTTAACAATAGTAATGCTGACAGGTGCTTGTATGTTGGAAAAGTAAACAATAACAAAGTTTATTTATTATTGTATGTTGATGATGGACTTCTACTGTCAAAGTCAAAAGAGTCACTAAATGCTGTAATGTATGAATTAAAGCTAAATTTTGAAATAACTCAGTGTGAGCCCAATAATTTTGTAGGAATGCAAATAAAAAAGTGTGAAGAATATATCTTTATTAACCAGTCGAAATATATTGAAAAATTATTGTATAAATATAAATTGCAAGATGCTCATTGTAGTAATATTCCAGTTGATCCACACAACTCATTAGAAAAGAGTACTGAATCTTTGGACAAGAACATCCCATACCGAGAAGCAGTTGGCTCACTTATGCATCTGGCTGTGGTAAGCAGACCTGACATCATGTATGGAGTTAGTCTGGTAAGCAGATATCTCAATTGTTTTAATAACACACACTGGAATGTAGTCAAGAAAATAATGAAGTATTTAAAAGAAACCAAAGACTATGGCCTGTGTTATACATCATGTCAGCAGAATATTATTGAAGGTTTTAGTGATGCAGATTTTGCTAAGGACACTGCCACTAGAAAATCATTAACTGGGTATGTGTTCATTAAAAATGGAGCTGCCATAACATGGGCAACACAAAGACAGCAGAGTGTTGCTTTGTCCACCACAGAGGCGGAGTTTATGGCTGCTTGTTCTGCGACAAAGGAAGCTTTGTGGTTAAAGAGAATGCTACTGGATATTGGTGAATTCAATCAGGATTCCATATGTTTAAATATTGACAATCAAAGTGCAATTTGTTTAATTAAGAATGTAGACTTCCATAAACGTTGTAAACATATTGATGTTAAGTATAATTTTATTAAAGAAAAGTATCATGAAAAACAACTAGATTTAAATTATGTAAGTACTAAAGATCAATATGCTGACATATTTACTAAAGCTCTCCCTAGAGACAAATTTCAGTATCTAAGGATTAAAATTGGAATTGTAAAATTAAAATAGTTACTAGTAACAATTTGTATAAAATTTATTATTAATATTTGGACAGAGTTTGTTAATTTGTTTGTGCACTAAGTCTAGATTTTTGAATTCCCACTAAAATATGTTTGTAATTCTATATAAGGGTTCAAATTTGGTGGGAGTGTTGAGATATTAAAAGTTGAACCCTATTTTACCGACTAATATGATAATATGACTGCATCCATGGTCCATGTATAACCAAAGGAGCTCTCTATATCCGGTTTAGTCTATGTCAACTATGTGTGTTAAAATCTCTCTTCTAATAAACGTTTTGTTACACTAAACTTCATTTCTTTAATTTAAATTCAACACAATATTGTTTACACAGATTTGAGAATATTTAATAAAAAAAATACAAACACCAAATACACAACAGCTTAAAATTATTAAATCTCAATAAAAACCTGTATATCCTTCTGCAAAAAGCTGCCATCCTAAATACCTGTAGAATTGTGAGAAAGTGCATGCTTTGAGATTGACGAAAACAAAGTATCCCAACATCACACAACCCTTCAAACAACATAACTTTATTTACTTGGTTTATACCCGTAAATAAGGAAAACCAGCCATGTTGCTGAAAAAATGATATACAAAATAATAATAATATTTTGTGTATTTTTAAATGAAATTATATTTATTGTAACTAGCCACACTGAATGAACGGTGACGTATCTAGCGGTCATGATGGCGGAATCGAGTCATTCTCTTGGAATGAGCTTGAGAATAGGCGTTAATGTGAGTACTGCGATTCACCTGTTTGATTTGGGTACTTTGATATATCTGTATTTTAACTTTACATAATTTTAATAGTAATCACAAAAGCTGTAAATTACTTGAAAGATCAAGAAGAGTCAATCTTTACTTTATATCATTATGAAGTAGCTTGTTATTTTGTAATAAATGCAATCAGCGGGAATATAAGTTCAGAAAATCAGAAATTATTAGGCTATTGTTATATAAAGCTATATACAAACCTATTTTGAATTCATATGAAACTCGAGTGGTTCGTTGAAAAATTAATAACGTTTTATTAGAGTCGCCGTGAATGGGTACCGGAGTCGGCGCAGGTCATTGTTTTCGCCTCATATTTTAGCGGGCATTGTTAGTTTTTACTTATTACGGGCGCGTGTGAGCCCGTAAATCCAGCAAGGGCCCGCAAAAAGCGCTACTCTCGGTCCGCGTATTATTTTCGTTGGACGAGAAAAAAAACGGCAATTAACAGAAGCAACATCGCACTTTAATTGCTGCGGTTTGTGTTCGTTTTTCGCGTCTAACGTTTGCCGACGGAATATGCTGTGCATTTGTAAATAAGCCGTACGCTCCCCCGCTTTCTGGTGATTTTTGTTCGGCGATTATTGTTGGGGATTTGCTGTGAGTGCCATTTTTGTCTTTATTTTGTAAAATAAAAGTTTGAAGGTTTATGGAATGTCAATGCCAGAAATAAAAACAATAAAAACAGCCAGTGGTTTTTACTATCGCAATTGTCGAATTTCAGATATATGGTAGAAAATAATATCGTCCTCCGTGCTTCGAAAGCATATTTAGCCTTTGGTCCTACTACTATTAAAAAGGTGGTATTCGTTAACTCTTAAAAAGAAAGATTTTTCCCAGACCAAAATGTGATAAATAAAATGATAAGCGGCAGATGTAATTTTATTTTTAATAAAAGAGAGCAATTGTGTATCGGCTCACGTGATTGAATGTGTCACTAGCGCTCTTGAACATTTGCACAACAGCTGAGTCACAGAGATGCGTTGCCCACCTGTTAGAATACGTTATCTTGATGGACGCTAGCCATATCGCACCGAAACTATAACTATTACAGAACACAATAAATACACTATTTTTATATTACATAGGGTACAGGACAGTCAGGAAACTAACCTGATGGCAAGTGATACGCATGATCATGACTGAGTGACATTGAAGAAGACCAACAACTGATAGACAGTTAATTCTCCAACAATGTCGCACTGTGCCCTCACTCGATACAACAGATGTTACGTCTATTATACCAGTAACTTTACTAGCTACAGTGTCTTTATTCCGAAATACAGAAGTCCAAACATTCTTTTTCACGGACGATATGTGGCACGCAATAGCACCTAGATGAATCAGTATCGAGTCTTCCACCTAGTACTAAGTTCTTTTATCATGATTCTAACAGCAATCTAGAGCAGTGCGTAGTTTTTAAAATGTTCCTGACATATTCGTCTGAGCCCTGATTTGCTTCTTACAAAATCTTTCGATTGAATCTTTCATGTCGGCGTTTTATGTGAGGAAATGTTCATTTATCGGTTTACGACACGTCTGAGCACCGACCGTGACGACACAATTCCGAATATGTTACTTACAATGTAATGAAGTTGCACCTCACTAAGACACTTTTTGAGGATATTTTTTTTATATACCGTCCTCCGCTTTACTGATCTCGCCTCCACCAGCAACCTTTCGAAAGTCGTTGGGCCATCGGGCCGGAGACATCCTACATTACGCTTGCCGAGATGCGGTCTCTACTTCAGAACTCGTCTGCTCCAACGGCCATCGATTCTGCAACATGTAGGTATATCATTTTCTATAATTGTTGTTATCAATAATTTAACATTGATGATGATGATGAAGAATGTGTTTTGTTTGCATTGTTCATGTTACAAAAAAGTCATACATAAATAAAACATGGTCTTGTTGTAATTGAGGATCATAGTTCAGTAACGTTTTTCTCCAATTATATCGTTAAATGATTTAAACTAAATCTGTGTACGAAAATCCCCTTTTTAGAAAATCCATTAATTTAATTGGCAAACATTTCCACTATTGTTTATTGATAGCACACAATTAAGATTTAATAAGTTATCATTCCCATTATTAATAAGCTCATCTTCTACAGAACACTCCAACCTTTCACGAATATATTCCTAGTATCGAGAGAAAGGTTCACTTGGAAGTTTCAAACTCGTTCACCACCTCTCAAGTGGGGTCGACATTCATCAAATTTGCCGGGATTGCCTATAGCCGTGACTCGAGTGTACTTTGAAAACGCTTTTTGATGGGCCGTGTACTTAGCTTACTTGCAAAATATTCATTTTAAATAAGGAATATTGGGGAAAATGGCTTGTAACCTTGAATTCATGACGCCATTTTGAATGTTTATCCTTTCCCATCATTTATTAAGTGATCGATTCTTAAGAATCTCGAGAAGAAGGGTACCTCGAGTTATAGCACGGAAGTGTGCACTTACTAGTTATGATCTTGCACGTCTATAGTGCCGTATCAGTTTCCGATATATATTACATGACCACCATATATTCTGAGTGCTTTCCAATTAAGTGGGCTCTTTATTATATTTGTCACGATATTATACTCCATGTAATCAAATGGCTTGTAACTTACTGCTTGGCATAGTTTATCTCACATGTGACTATGAAGAAGTTGGACCATTATGTATTGTAGATTGATAAAATTTACTACTACGATATACGTAGTAGCCAGGATCATCGGCTTAGCTTCTTCGAGCACGAATGGATTCGGAATACTCGTATATAATAATATTAGCGCTAAAGAGTTTGTTTGTTCGAATGTAATAATGGTCCGATTTGCAAATTCCTCCAGTGTTCGATAGCTTATTTATTTAGGAAGTCTAAATGTTATATATTCTACGCTAAGAACAATAGGAGTGGAGCAGGAATTATATTTCGAATATCAGTGAATTTTCCTACTAAGAGTTCCCGCTTCGTGTGCTGCGTTAAGTAAGTAAACGGTTAAAGTTTCGCAAAACTTATGTATGAAAGTATTTATCCTCTTTCAATGTTCTGTCTGTGTCTATCTTTTGTGGTTACTATTACCGAATTTTTGCTAAACTAATTGATCCTAAAATAATGCGTTATTTGCGAAGGTATTTTTATAAACATGTTCAAATAAATACGTTATCCATTATAAGTTTAGAACAAAATTGCACATCTTTCGGTTTAAATGAATATTTTAGGACATGTCGCAGTTTTAACTCACCTATATAAACGAAGTAGGTAGCGGTTTAAAGTTTGCGTTAGCCCAAAGTTACTATTAAACGTGGTTGAAGTCGCGTGCAAAGGCTAGTGAAATATAAAGTCGGTAAATTATTCATTTTAGCGCATTATTCGAAGCTATCCACGTTAACTTCGAAAATTAATTGCCTTCATATTGATAATGTCCAAGATGAAGAATCTTGGACTAAGTGGTAAACCTATAACTAACGAGCTATATAGAGGGCTATGTTTCGCTATGTGATAAAATCCTGAATGAGGTAATCCGTCGGTGAACTAAAGTGACTAATAAAGTCCATAGGATTAGCACGTTCAAGTGGTACAAGTACAAAGCAGGGCCCAGATGAAGAATCGGTAGGGCGGCCCCTACCGTGGTCCGTTGGTGGAAGAAAGCCCATAAATGTTGGATCGCGGTATCTGATGTAAGAAAGGATGGTCATATAGGACTTCAATGATGTCTATGGGGCACGAAGCTTAACTTGTACGGTAAAGTGATAAATAACGCCAGTCGAAATGAAGTTTGTATCTAAAAAATATAAGACCTGGTTTAATTAACTTTACAATGAAATAAGTGTCGGAACGTTCGTAATGGTAATAAAGCCTTATTTTGCAAAATTCGGAATCACCATTACAAACGTAAATTCGTTCCTTTTCGACTATGTAACTAATATTTCACGTTTTAAATTCTCATAACTGTTTGCAGTCCGTGTTAAACATAACATATGATTATACCCAGCAAAAAAGCTCTCGTGCTTTGTGTTCACGAAATTCATGGGAGCACCATTGTTCTGTTGACTTTTGAAATAAAATGACCAAGTTGCGTTTATTTGTGTACTTATTAGCGCTTGCATCACGTAGAGGTTTTTAATTTAACGGCAAAAAAGGGAATACCGCACCTTTCATACTATAGGGGCACATCTAAAAAAATAGCGTTTTTGAGTTTTACTTATAAACGGGCCCAAAATCATCATATCTACATGACACTCTTGAAAGAAAGAGTCAGAACGTGTAATAAAGCCGTGAAAACTTAGTTTATGCCTTTTTCATGTTTCCGAGTAAAGTGGCATATTATTAAAATGCTGGGATAAACTATATGCGAAAAAAAAATTCATTGTATTTGGTCGAGTAAATGAGGTATACGGAGGCCTAAAATACGCCTCCCTCCCCCTATTTTCTTTTAACTTTTCCTATTTTAGGTTGGCAACACATTCGTACGTCCTTCAGAGTAACGAGTGTCCGTGAGTGGTGATATCATTTACCATCAGCAGAATCTTCTTCTCGATTGTTTACCAATAAAAAAAGTTAATATCCAACATTACGATTCCAAAAGCAGCGCCCTCAGTTCAACCCTGTAGTAAATTTAAGTGTTTATTTTGTTATAAATACTTAAATTTTGAAAATTCATTTGATTCATTCAGATCATAGACATATTATGAGGTAGACGGACTGTATATTGAAAGGCGGTGTCTAATTTTTGTTAGTGTGCAGTTACAGATTTGTATTAGTGTGCGTCACTAGGGATGTGACCTTGGTATCGAACATATTGCTAGAATTAAGCCGGGCGTCGTCGTCGCACCTGCAGAATTAGATGACTATAAATTGTGTGAAAAATAACATGGAGTCAGATACAGCAACGCTGTTAATTTATCTACACAAAAATTAAAAATAAAGCGTTACCATATTAAAATTTTATACGCAAATATTTTGAAGTTTGGTCTTCCTGGGTTAAAAATTAGATGATGTTGGAACAAATAAAACAAAATATTATTGGTAGGTATTAAATAGACTATATTATATTTTTACGGTAAAATAACAAATTTTAAATAACACTTGCAAACTCAAACTTAAAAATTATTTTATTTAAAAAATATATACTGAAAGCCTCATTATCAATTTTAAAGGCCCATACATACATACATTGATAACCCACAATAGTGGGTATCATGAAAAAAAGTTTCAGTTTAAATATGCGACCTAAAAACATTTTTTTTTCATGTTTATTGTTAAAATTATAATGTGGATTACAGAACCACAATATGTTCTTGCAAAATTATAAGAATATTTTTATAGTATTTAAATTTTCTGAGAAAAGTTGATGTGATATTCGGACAAACATACATAACTGACGAATCTATAAGAGTTTTTGTTTTTTGCTGTTTGACTACGGAACCCTAAAAAGAAATTAAAAAGTATTTTTGATCTACCACACCGGTTCAAAGATTTGATATATTAAGAAGACTCTGGCAAGAAACTCAGTAAGTAGTTATTCAATGGCCATTATCAATTTGCAATTGTTTTTGTCCTTAATCAGATATCTACAGTGAGTTGAGCAAAGCCTGGAGTTCTTCGTAGGCTCCCAGTTTTCACGCCTTACACTTTTAACCATTCTTCTCTGATTTGTGGACATTTCGGGAACCAAAAAAATTCAATAATTGTATAAAAGAAACTGTTAAAGAAATACTATCGATGGATAAAATTCTGTTGAGTACATCACTATGTAACATCCTTAATTTCATGCATAATATTAATTGTTTTAGACGTAATTTCTACAATTAATCAAGCGAATATGTCTAACATTATTTAAAGTCTACTACTACATGTTTTTTATCCATAAGTCTCATTACAACTACGCAATATGAATGAAAATGTCGTCAAATATTTACTTATGAAATGATAATTTCCGGGTCTTTGACTCCCTTTTGGTGGTTCTTGAAGAACAATTTACCGCAGACCACGACATTTTTCTACGTTTACTTATTTCTTTTCAAAATATTTATTAAAATTATGACACTTTGTGAAAATTTGCACGACAGCTCGTAATGTTTTGGCCTCTTTGGAGGCCACAAAATGACACGAACGTCAGATTTGTCAAAACGTCTATCAACCGTCTCTTCTACTCGTAAACTAGGGATTCGTGTGATAGACAAAGATACATGACGTGTATTGCATTACAATGATATAAGAGCGGAACGTCTTATGACTACATCTAGTACATGCTTCATCTAAGATTCAGATTAAAAACATATTTTGAAAAATTCATATTAATTGTCATTGGTTAATTTTATTGGGGTAATGGCACCTTTTCAGATATTTTAAATAGGAAGTAGGAACTTAAAGTTCTGGGCTCGATCTAGGGTACAAAAAAATATTTGCGTGAATTGGACATTTCTATTTGATTGGAAAAAAAACATGTTATGTTTTTTAAAAGGAATTGGACTAAATCGTTCTGTGTACATATATGTTAGTAATATTAAATATTAATTTATTAACAAAGTTCCCTCGGTTTTGTCAAGATAGCTGTCACGAACCACTCTCATTAAAAATGTATAGTAGATTAATTTTGAAGAAAAAAATTACCTCCTGAAAGTTATCACTTATTCAAAATACATTTTGGTTGAATTTCAACGCAGTGGGATATTAGTGTGGCGTGACGTTGCCGAAGATTAATCGTTTTCGGAGTGGCCAGATAGTTAATTGTTTTCAGCAACACTTTTTGCTGGTTACTTTAAATATATTCGAAAGGTAAACAATCCATGACCCAGATGTTTTGCTTGAAACGGCTATAATGATAAGTAGTTTTGCTTTGTTTGAAGTAACGCTCATTGTATGTTTATTTATTTACGATTGGGAACGAACCAAATGGTTAGAAAACATGAAACCATCGCGTTTTACAATGATTGAAAATATATAGATAGATAATAAAAATTATTTAACATTCGAATAAGCCCGAAAATAGTCTAGCATGCATTCATTGTTGCTCGTTGTGTCAAAGACGTAAGTGTCCGTTAACAACAAGACACGAAATCATAGAGTGAACCTTCCACCAACAAAAACAATTATTTCGTATATTTCGAGAATGAATTCCCTTTCAACAAAACTTAAACAGACTCCATTCATTACATTCGAAACCACGAGACGAACAAAGGAAAACTCGCGTCTAGTGTTATATTATAAAATTCATGAACACACAGTGTCGGTGTGTAAAACTTGATATGACGTCACACGCCACCCTTATCAAAGTTTTAATTGAATTTCCGTCTTGTCGTGCTCGCTAAAATGTTGTTTAATTCAACGCGGCTTTTTCTGACTTTGACACTTTGGAATGTGGGTATATAACGCTTCCATGACAGTTCCCACCGAAGAAAGTATGTCACGATGTGAGTATTTTTACAGAGTTATTGTTACAAAAATAAAAATAAAGAAAACCTTTTTGATCACCAACACATAACACGGACACGGGACTAGGTGTAGGCTCGATACTGAGTCGTCTAGGTAGGTAGGAGTGTTTATGCACTTTTGTATTTCGGGATTAGGGTCTGCAGCTAGGGAATCGGGTAAAAGAGGCCTAACATCTGTTGTTTCGGGTGAAAGGCGCAGTGCGGCATTGATGGATATAATTAAATTGTTTATCACTTGTTGGTCTCCTTCAATGTCGCTCAGTCATGGTTAGGCGTATCATTCGGGCATCAGGTAAATCAGCCAGAAACCTAACCAAAGTGGAAAAATCGCACAAGTTAATGTTTCCCTACGGGATTCAACCCATGATCTCTAAGTGACAACATTCAAGTCGGATGCTGTACCCAGTAGACAACGGAAGGAGTAAATCAGAACTAGCGATTGCACTGCAAAGTGGCATCTTAAAATAAACTAAAATTAGTTTCGTTACGTNATCTCTCATTAGGCGATACAGAGTCCTCGTTAAACCCGTTATGAGCAGTAAAACTTGCGATAAATTTTATTGAGCCGTGCTTTAGGATATCTCGGTTCGTTGCGATACAACCGAGATTTGGGTTATAACTGACGTTTATTTGCAATTACTAATGACGTTTTAGTAGTTATTCTTATCGTAAATCGTGGATGTTTAATGTTGTTATCGTATACATTTAAGAGTATGTAAAATTTTTGAACAGGCATCTCATTTTGAACCTCAATTGTCAGTATGTTTTTATGTTACGAAGTGTACAGGACGCTCAAGACGTTCACCTGTTGGTAAGTTATACGCCTGACCATGACAGAGCGGTATTGAAGGAGACCAACTTATAGACAGTTATTATTCGCCGTCGATTTCGCACTACGTCTGTCATCCTAAATAACAAATGTTAGGTCTTTTATATCCGGTATTTTTACCAGTTACAGTGTCCTCGTCCCCAAACACAGAAGTGCATAACACTCCTGTTTCACGGGATGATATCTGGCACTGCGGTGGTACCTACCTAGACGACTCTGTTCGAGCCTTCCATCGAGTAAAAATAATACTATTGAAAAAAAGAGCTGTGTATTTCCAAAATAACACAAATTCTTTTCTAGATCTTGAAATTAAAAATAGATGCGATATTATCTGGTAAGAGCTAATCGTGTTTGAATTATGCGAGTATATACATAAAATTTCTGAGGCGAGTAATATGTTTTACTAAATGCCTTAAATATAAATATATAAAGATATCAAAATACTAACACCCCGTCCGTGTACACAACATAGATATAGCAAATATTTATTTTACGGGTTATCGTTACCTCACTTAGATAATCGCAATATCTTTAATGCATTTCACCAATTTGAAAGCTATTCCACGATCAAATGTCAACTTGATGGATGGATGACTGCGGCATTTCTTTGACTGATAGCCGTTGATTTATTCCACAATATTCCTAATACACTATACCTATAGTCTGCAAAGTTATTGATATGTTATTATGAATATACTAACTAGAAGCACAGTATCATTCAAAAATGGCCAAGCGCGAGTCGGAATCGCCCGTGGAGGGTTCCGCAGCAGTAAGTAACATAAAATAAAGATTTTTTATTTACTGGTGCCTATGTACTACAGCTTTAATATGAAAAATAGTAGTTCACCGTTTATGACGTATATAAATAAAACTGTATTTATCATTTCTTTTTTAATTTTATCAACCCCATAGTATAGAAATTAAAGAGGGGGGAGACACTATTTTTTCAACTTCGGAAGTGTCTCTCACGCAAACTATTCAATATTTTAAAAAATGATATTAGAAACCTCATTTCATTTTTAGCTAGCAAGCTCTACATATTCATACCCAACACGGGGGGGGGGGGGGATATAATGAAGAGTTTCTATCTACTAGGAAGACTACTAACTATTAAAAATTGGAAGTGTTTCCAATGCGTATATGTCTTTATTATATACTCGTAAAACAAACACGTGCTCATTTATACTTAATAGGCCTGCAAGTTATTTCTGTGATTTCTGGTGTCGCAAATATGAAAGGGTAACGTTAATACTTTCCACCAGGGGAAAGCTTTTAAAAGTCTATCGGAACAGTTCAAGTCGCAAGGAGTCGATTTAAGATTTATCCTGGCAAACTTGGGTATTATTAGTAATTCTGCTAATAATACCAAGTTTGGGGGGGGGGGGGTATAATGAAAAAAAAACTTTTCTTCGTAATGTCATTGCTGATCTTAGTTTACAATATATAAAATGATTTATTGAAATAGTGACTTTGGACGCGAGTGACATCATATGGATTATGATGATGACTTATAAATAACAGGTCATTTGGCCCTAGACAGTCGCGTATAAATGAAAAATAGGTTGCTCGATAATCAGGAATAAACTTAGCTCACCGGATCAGCGAGTTTAAGTCTGCCACTTCAACTATAGGCCGGTCACGTATGTCGCAGATGGTCGTTAGAGTAGACGAGTTCTGATGTAGAGAGCGAGTCCTGTGCCGAGTCTTAGGACGGTGTCCAGCCCAATAGAAGAATTGAAAAAGGTCGCTGGTGGAGGCTGGATAAAGAAAGAGGAGGACCGGGATATCTGGTGCAAAATTGGGGAGACCAGCAGTGGACTGCGATAGTTTGAACAGGAGCGCCACGCTCCACAGTCATCATCATCATGTACAGTGGTAGCTTCTTTTGACATTCATCAGTGTTCTGTAAGGACCTAAACTGAATAAACACTTTTCATTTTCAGGTGCATCGTCACTAAATACAGCTTGAGATCAAAATAATATTTCCCACATAGCAAAACATCGGTTCTAAGTAGGTAATATTTAAAGCTGTACAAGGTAAAGTAATCAATGAGTTAATGTAAGCATGTCCAAGACAAGCTGAAATGTACCCAAAGTTTTAACACTAAAAGTACATTTATGTATGTTTAGGCTGATGCAAATGCCGAACAAGGATCAGATGGACCGAAACCTTAGTATGTCAACACGTGCTTGTTACCTTAACATTTCAGCCCGAGGCAAGGCGCAGTTTGTAAGGCGTCTTACACGTCACAAATACAATAACATTATAATATGCAGCAAACAACGACGGCCCATATGGTGTAATGGTTGAGACGCCGGCTCTTACACCAAGGGTCCGGAGTTCGATCCCCGGGCATTACAAATATTCGTGTACATGAACATGTTTGTTTGTATGTAAATATTAAAGTATGCTTATCCGTTGGTGAGTACTCATTTTTCAGGCAAAATGCTTAGGGGACTGGATGGCGCTGTGTGCATGTCAGTAGATATTTATTGAACACACTACAACGGAAATGATGTTATTATTAAAAAACGAGATCCCTGATACAAGATCTTTATGTAAAGATGTGACTTTACCCTAATATCCCTCCTTAAGCAGTATCATGCCACCACATACGTATAAACGTATGTTCTGACATGGTACTGCTGCTTAATTGTACTCCGACGAGTTAACATTACAAATTTCATTCATATAATCTGGATATTTGGAAATATTGCACAGTTTAATTTTGTAGTCATTTTCTGCTTTGTTTGATCAAAGAGTTTCTATCTTCTAGGAAGACTACTAACTATTAAAAATTGGAAGTGTTTCCAATGCGTATACGGCTTTATTCTATACTCGTAAAACAAAAACGTGCTTATTTACACTCAATAGGTCTGCAAGTTATTTCTGTGATTTCTGGTGTCGCAAATATGAAAGGGTAACGTTAATACTTTCCACCAGGAGAAAGCTTTTAAAAGTCTATCGGAACAGTTGAAGTCGTAAGAGGTCGATTTAAGATTTATCCTGGCAAACTTGGGTATTATTAGTAATGCTGCTCGTATTAGGCACAAGTCCAAAATCTAAATACAATTATTAAATTTAGGTTGTAGGATATGAACAAAAAAACAAAACAACACAAATCTTTACCTTTTTTTAAGCTTGCAATGGCTGGTTACTTTGCTAAATTAGAAAATGGTTATATTTATTAAACCTGCACAGTAAAATTATGGAAGGCTACAAAAATGCATGTTACTGAGTTAGTATCTCAAACTTGTAAGAATACTGATCCTAGATGGTAGCTCCATATTTCACGCGGGATATAAGCTGATTTTTTAGAACCGCCGCGATACACCGCCCCCTACGTTACAACTGAAATGTATAGTTATAATATTTTTAAAGTACCTGAGATTTACATGTAAAAATATTCGATATCACCATTTAAAAGTTTGATTGTTTGAGTCAATACAAGGAGCACCTATTCAGTACTGAGGAATTTATTTGAAAAGTGCATCCTTATCCTATATTAACCCAGCAAAGCCTACATAATTTCATGAAATTTCATTTGAGCTAATAAATGTAATGACCATTAAATTCTATATTTATCTAACGATGAATGACCCTTTTTTCCACGAAAACAAAGAAAACAAAAGTTTTTCTATAGAACAAAGTCACAGCTAGAGATGTTTCATTCCTTAAGAACTAAACATTAACAAAACATATCAAATGGTAAACATCCCACATTTTAAAATTCGCAAATAATTAGGCATCATAAAACGTTCCTATATTGCCGTAGTAGTTACAGCATATCGACTGTGGAGTTAATTATCCTACAGAATTTCAATTCTCAAAAAATGGGCACCATGAAAGAGTATTGAAATTCTACCCGCAGCATAGCGTCCGTGAAGCGGGCATACCTCGCAACCGCTGTTAGCAGACGGGGAACTTGCGGACTCTTTAAAAGTTCCCGGAATGGGACCACACTGCGCCCCAACTTGTAGGTAATTTCTTTTCGTCAGAGATTTTTTTCGCTGGGAAACCGTATTGAACACTTAAGCGAGAAATTTTGTGGTGGTGCACTCAGCAATGAATATTTTTTAACATTATACTTGTAAAAATTTTTCATGACTGACAGTTTGTTTCTTGTATTTTTGCTATTTTTTTTTTGTGTGTAATATTATTGTATGGTAAGAGATAATATCAATCAAAAGTCAAATTAGACTAAGTAAGTCTATACATATCCATAGAATCCGATTTAACACTCATCATTTTTTGAAGAAGTTGGTTTATGGTAGTTAACTTAATAAAATATATGATTTCAGTTTCACTATTTCAAATGCGTGAATCTAAAATTTTATCAAAAATTTTTACGGTGTAAAATTGTAAAAACGCATACAAAAATGGTACATCTATTAAAAAAAGTAAACCCTTTTAAATCCAAGTAAGAATTCCAGCTAAGGATATCCCCCACACTTAACCATCGCAGCATCGTCAGCAATTAATATCTGAAGAATCCACCCTCAGCAAAAGCTTAGCGTCGAAGTCCGTAGATGTAAAGGTGCTGAGACAATAGCCAGCCAACGACAGCTGATGCGGCGAACCTATCGCCACCCGCGGCTGCAGATCTCGCTTAAAACTATAACATCTTTCAAGTCAATAAACTGCAAACTGGTTTTCATTTACATTCGGCCGTCGCCCGACATTGTATGAGCTATAAATTGACCCTGCGACTCCATTCTATTGCCGCTACCATAATCTCGACCGATTATTTCCATTGCTTCACTGACCATCGCCGCTTTCGACAGAGAAAACCTAAAGTTTTCTTAACGGACACAGCGATAAGCTTCGAAAAACAGATGCCAGCAGGACTTTCACAGGGTTTTCTCGGAGCAAACTATAAATCGGTCCCTTCGCGTTTATCGCTGATCGGAAAGAAACAATATGAAGAGAAAGAATCCGACTTATGGCGGAGCTCGCTCGTACAGATTTGTAAAGGGAATTACGAGTAACCTCTGAACGAAAAATCGCTACTGAATAAGGGTTCGAGGATTTTGTTATAGATTTAGTAAGTTTACAATAATCCCCTTGCAGTGGCCAATGTTTGTTCGTTTCTCAGTAAATAACGCGAAGGTACATTTGAGTTAAGTAAAATGTGATTTAACATTTTATTTAAATCAAATACCAGATATTCATAAAATGTTAGCATAGATTTTAAGCGAAACGTTTTAAATCTATGGGTATATTTTTAGGCCCAATAATATAAGATAATATAAGAAACTGCTACCTTAGCAATAAGGCCGCCTGTATTGTACTCGTTTTTTGTTGTTTCTTGTTGTGTTGTATGATTTTTTTTTCTTCTGTGCAACAAAGATTTTTTATCTTATCTTATTATATTGAAAGCAACTATGAAGTTGCATGATCGAATGCCATTGGAGGAGACGAGTTTTGAATTGGAGACCACTTTTAGACTTCTAGAAAAGCGTAGCGTAGAACGCTCTCTGACTCGATAGGCTGACGAATCGCGAAAGGTAACTGGTGAAAGCTTAATGGGGCGATTGGATATTCGTCGTAACATAAGCGCATTAAATGTTTTTGTTACATTTTTATTATTATTAAAAATTTAATTAATTAGTTAATTCTATACCTTCAAATTTATAAACGAAGCCTTTAGGAATAATATGTAAACGTACAATTATATTATATAATAAATTTACAATTACAAAAGTGAGCTCACTTTAAATACATTTTTATTACGCTTATAAATTCCGTACAGTCATAATAATTATTTAAAATAATGCCGCATTCTCTCAAAAAGATAATGGAACATTGGATTCCACGCAAGCCGGGTTCCATACGTTATCTATAACAATAGTCTGCTCAGGTGACGCCGAATTTATCATCTCTTTCATAGCCGTATGAATCCCAAAACTATCCCACAAAGCTATTTGAACTCATTTAATTCAACTTATTATGCTCTCGATCAAAAATGCTCTTTCAATGTAAGTGCGGAATTGGATTTCAAATAAACGTGAATATATGATCATATTTTCAGTAGACTTGATTTATTTTAAGCTTTATATATAGAGATGTAATTATGCACGGATTTTATTTCCGTTTGAATGATATTTTTTGCGTTTATTAACGTATATAACGACATATACCTATCCATAAGAGCGAACATGTTATAAGTGAGTAGTACCACATTTTTAAATAGGTCATCTCTGCCCACTTTGTTATAGTCAGGCGTATAACTTACCATCAGGTGAGCGTCCTGACCGGCCTGTTCACTTCATAACATAAAATAGGTAGGTACTCTTACATTGCAAACATAGGCTCGCTTAATTGTTTCTATAGAGTTAATGAATTTTTAGACCACAAATGATGCTTGTATTGTTTTATTGTTATAAGTGTGTGTTTTATTTTAAGGATGGTTTTGAAAATATTTATATTATTGATTTTTTATACTTGAAATGTATAAAAAATATCTGTCATCTGTAATTAACCACATTCTTGCAAAATAAAAATTCTATTTCTGTTGATGAGAAAAAATTTGCAACAAACAATAGAATTTAATTTTGTGATTTCCGGATACAGCACAAGTTGGATATGTACCCAAAAGATGAAAATTCATTAGTAGACGTTACATGAAAAAATACATGTTGGATTTTAGTCTGCGGAGTTTAAAGAATTAAGCATTTATTAGTTTTAACACATTGAGAACAATAACAGTCATTAACGTAAATACTTTAAATTCCTTCTTTATAAATTGAGAGGCCATAAATAAGTTATTGATAGCAAACAAAACACAAAGAAACAACAAACAAAAACAGTTACTACACGTAAAATAAAATCCGTTAAAAGCCCTGAAATACGCGTTGGCTAAACGCAATGTAATGGCGACGGCTTAGAATCGCGTTGACTAATGGAGCCAAAAGTCAGACCCAAACACTAAATCAAACCGCGTTTTATTTAACGCCTTAATCCTTAATATGAAATGTAAGGGCGCAGAAGAAACATACTATTTATTACCCGCTTTACTGATGTACATAAAACAAATTTTGAAGCTAGAGTCAAATGGATCTCACAAAGTTTCTAAAGAAATATAATAAATTGCTTAGACAAATATAATGGCCTTTTTTACTTTGAACTTCAGTTAAAGTAATTGTGTTTTCATTTACTGAAAAACAAATAACAACGCTCTAAATTGAACCTATCTCTAATATAAAGTAGTTTTGTACGACTGATTTGAATTAGTGAAGTTCTATGAAATATTTTTTTCCTTTGCAGTGGAGCTAATGTCGTCTTTCAATGGTTTAAACTCTACCAACCGATTCCGTTCCTCATCATCATTATCAGCTCATTAAACGGGCCCACCGAGAGGCAAGAGCCCACCCGTAAAGGGTGTACGTACAGGCCTTAGTCGTCCGCGCGGACCCGGCGCGGATTGGCCAACTTCACGAACAAACTTTGAATTTCTTCACAGGCATGAGCAGGTTTCCTCAGGATGTATTCCTTTACCTTAACAGCGTCGAATAACGTAGATATAATTTCGGAAATTCGAATACACATTAGTACGTGGAGGAATTTGAACCTGCGCCCTTCAGATCGTAAGGCTGCTTACACCGATGGCCTCGATTTTTTTTTATGACTCTACCAACCGATTCCGTTGAATTAACAAAATAAAAAAATCTTATGTTTAAACAAACAATGCACGCACCTTTATGCGAAAACAATAAGACATTCAGTCCGTGTACTGTTGTGTTTCAGCATGTTCTCGTTCCTTTATCCTGAAATAAGCCAAATCTAATTCCGAGTTTCACCTGAGGAAGTGCACGGGCTACATTAATAATGCGAGAGACGTCGCGCCCTCCTGCGGTATGTGACACTTCTATTGACAATCAATGTAAGCCTGACATGGTTAGAGTTGATAGTATTGTGAAGAGTTTACATGCAGGTTCTTCTTCTTTGTCGTTTCACTCTTGACAGAGTGGTCGTGGTCGTCATTTCAGCTGTCAGTGGCTCGTTTAACAAGTCGTCTGATGGCCGCCTTTCTGGTGCAGACGTGCAGGGAAGTATCTACAGCTGTTTTTAATTGGTCCGTCTATTTTATAGGCACTCTACCACGCGCTCGGGTGCCTTCAACTTTATCCTGTACCATGAGGCGCTCGATCGACTCATTGCCACGCCGGGATACGTGTCCAAAGAAACTCAGAACTCGAGTTTGCACAATGGAAGACAGACGCTGCTTGATGCCGAGTTCCTGCAGTATGGAGACGTTTGTACGGAATTGACTGCACGATACCCTAAGCATTCTTCTCCAGCACCACATTTCGAGAGCGTCTATCTTCTTCCACTCGCTTTCACGCAGGGTCCACGTCTCCGCAGCGTAGTGGAATATGGGGAATATAAGTGCTCTGACAAGCCGGATTTTTGTGGCTTTCGTTATATTTCGGTTCCTCCATATTTTCTTAAGCTTATCCATGGCAGACCTAGTAATCGCCATACGCCGTTTTATTTGCTCTGCGCACCCGCCATTGTTTGTGATTAGCGCTCCCAGATAGATGTATGATTGGACCACATTATAGTTCGCAATTTGGGTGACTTTTGGCGAGTTGTTGTTGGCACGGTCGATAATCATCATCCTTGTCTTGTTGCGGTTAATTTTAAGGCCAAATGCGAGGTTGACACTTTCCAGCTTGCGTAGCAGATCTTCTATGCGGCGACTACTAGTAGCAAAGAGAGTGGTATCATCCGCGTATCGCAAGTTCGAGATCTTCAAGCCCCCGATTGCAAATCTGTCCGTCCAGTCCTCGAGAAAAATTCTCATTATGAGTTCTGTGCATATATTAAACAGAAGGGGAGAGATTATACACCCTTGATGAACTCCTGCACTGGGATGGAAATGGTTCGACAGTACGTCATCTGCTCTTACTGACGCTGTTCCGTCCTCGTATAGACGTCTTAGGAGGTGAACAAGATGAGAGAAGAGAAACCTACAAGGTTAGTTTATGTTAGAAAGTGATCGGAACGGGTCGCCCACCTGAAGGCAAGTGACACGCGTGACAATGACAGAGCTGTATTGAAGGAAAACAATCACTGTACTTTTTTATTAGAGCGTCGGTGGATCAAATGGACTGTTTCCTTCCTACCAGGAGGGCGCAGGTTCAAATCCCGCCACGTACAAATGCGTTTTCGAATTTTCGAAATTATATGTATGTTATCCGACGCTCTTATATCCTGGTCCTCCACTTTCCTCATCCATCCTCTTGCAAGTCATCGGTAAACCTTGAGGGCGTCCAATGCTTGGCAAGACGCGGAATTCGCTCCAAAACTCATCTGTTTCAAAGGCTATCGGCTCTGTGTCATACGTACTTAACTGGCCTACTGCCATTTCAACTTGCTGATCCGGCGTTTTATCCTTATCCTTTGTTGGTTTCTCAATGGAAATATGGTATATCATTTTTTTTGACATTGACGTGAATCCTGTATTATGGGTACTTAACAACGGATAAAAATACATTTTTTTTTGTAAATACATACATATTATACATAGAAAACACCCAGACTATTACAAACAGACAAGTTCATGCACACAAATGTTTGTGCATACCGGGGATCGAACCCGGAACCCTTGGCATTGCAGTCGACCTCTCAACCGCAACACCAAATTGGTCGTCTATTAATAGAAGAAAATAGATCAATAGAAATAATAAGAATAAACCAAAGTGGTTGTGCTAAAATAAATTGCGCGGAGGTCTGGTGTTTGCGTTCCTAATTATTTCTCCAGTTCGCGCTGCATAAGATATTTTAATTTAATCCCACTGCATTAGCTACTTCTCAGACTAATTAATTGTTATGACTTTATATTGCGGGAAGTGCTTTGATCAGCAGTGGTGACCTCCGTCAGTGAGCGTCGGTGGCTCATAGGTATGTACTGTTGCCTTCCGATCGGGAGGGTGCAGGTTCAAATCCCGCCGCGTACCATGTACTTCCGATTTTTTCAAATTATTTGTGCGTTTATCCGACGCTCTTACGGTAAAGGAAAACATGTTGAGGAATCCTGCATACGCCTGCGAAGATATTCAAAGGTTGTGCGTGAAATCGACCCATCCACACTGGGCCCGCGTGGACGACTAAGGCCTGTACACCCCATATGGTGGGGACGTAATTGGCTGATAACGAAAATCATGATGAAATTAAATAAATCGCCATTTTGCTTAAAATAGCGTATTTTTTATACTCTCTATGTATATTGAAAAAAATCCGTAGCTATAAATTTTACTACAAAGAAATATTATCAAATTAAATTATCTTTTTATGACCGATCCCCAACAAGCTCCAATTTGCCAATTACGTTTAAAGTGCCAACAAAAGATATTCCCCATTTAAATATTTGGTACTTTAAAGATTTCATAAAAGTTCCGCTGTGCGGGGTTTGATCACAGCTCGTTGGCTCACCTCCTCAATCAAGCCGGAAAACTGACTAAATTTCCCTGTCGCAAAAATTTCAATTGAAATCCCTTTGCAAGGAACAAATTCCGCTTTAAGCCGACCGTCCACCGCCAGCTAAACTTAGTGTAAATTAAGCTCAGTTAGTGAACTTAGCTAAGCTAAACTGGGAGATAAATCAATCAACTCAATAATTGATTTATCTTCCATAGTTATAGATGGAATACACAACTAAAGTTGGAATACCTGGGCTATTTTACGTACTTTAGTTTCATAGTTTACCGTGGACGCACATGTATGAAAAACTGGCTCAAATATGCGAAAGTGTAGTAAGGATAGTGGTGGACGATCGGCTTTACGCCATCGCCGGAACAGGGGGCTATTCCGAAGTTATTCATCAGCCGAAACAGTCACACTTAGTGAAACTATTTAATTATATGACCCTTTCGAGTTTCCGCCCAGTGAATCTTTTGAGTCTGACTTAAAATAGGGGGTATTTCGTTGGCGCCCGACGAACGAATTGGATTGTTGCTACTGGGGGCTCATGATGGAAACGCTCGACACTTGACTGCTTTATTTATCGATATTTTTACCTTTATTGTTTCAAAAATAAGAAGTTTAAAATAAAAATTTGCTTCGGTCAATTAATTCTTAACAAGGCTCTTTTCATAATATGATAGACCATGATATACTAATGGTGGATATTTTACTCAACCCATCGCAGTCTACTGCAGGACATTAGTTCCCCCATTGCAATGTGGGACATCTCCTGGCAGGGTCGCCATGCAATGTGAGAACCGAGAGACAATAAAACTATGTGTTCGGTGTGCACTCCGAGTATATTGTATATCTCAAATGACAACTAAACTTATATACTAACTTATATCTATGTGTGAGGGAGGTTGTTTACACACACTACACCATTTTGCGCCAGATATCCCGGTCCTCCGCTTCTCTCATCCAACCTTCACCAGCGACCAAGTCGTCGGTCCATCGGGCCGGAGGGCGTCCTACGCTAAGCTGGACAAAGGTGACCATGATGAACTAATGATAGATATTAATGAAATAATAATCACTAGACAATTGTAAATTAACAGTATCCTGTTATAGCTAAAGATTTAAAAAAAAAAGTTATTCAAGCAGACAACAAACTTGGTGGTGACAACTGTCGCTATGAAGAGATTTTGAAGAAGAGTAACAAGAACTTCATACTATATCTATCGCACTTGTTGTTCCTTCATAGTACCACAGATAATATATATTCTCTAATAGTACCGAGTATCCATTTGTGGCGGCATCACCTACACATTTCTCGTCGTATGAAATAAAAGAAAATGAACTAAGGTTTGCGATACAAAAAAATATATACCGTCTGAAAGTCCCTATTTTGAAAGCATTCGACTTTATTGGTGACAGTTTAAATTCTTATCACCGGCGATTTGTCGAATGATCTAAGAATAGCCCCGCAGCGAGTCGCGTAACCGGCAATGTCTGTACAGTACACCAGAACGTAAACTATTCTATTTATTTACTACCGCAACGGCATATTCGAGACGCGTTGTACTTTTGAACATGGAATCTGAACTAAGCGGTCTGTTTGATCGGGGACAAAGCGCGTGCGTGTATTGTTCGGCTCGCAGTCTATAGCGGTCTACAACTTTTGGTTTGGGCTTCAATTCTACTAATTTTATTGACATTACGACACCATTCCGAAACTTTTCAATCCTATTATAAATTTAATATTAATGGTCTAATATAGTGTTTCTGTAAAGTGGAACGAATTGTCTTGTTACCAAAATAATTCAACCGTGAAGCAGAACAAATTAGTGCAGAATTGACTACTATCTTCGAGTATTTATATTGAGATACAAATCTAATTAGCGCTTTTTAATATTAACGGAATCAGGGCCCTGTTTATGATTATAATTCCGGGAGGTTCTAATTTTGTCTTACTTACTTAGTTAGTTTATGTTTTTTTATAAGTTGTACTTTACAGTACTGAGACTTGGCAAACATAGGGACCTAGAACTTGCGAAAGTCGCTGGTGGATGCTGGGCGTGGAAAGCAGAGGAGATCCCTGTATCTGGTGCAAATTGGGGGAGACCTTTGACCGACAGTGAACTGCAATTGGTTGAAAGATAAAAAATGAACCAACGTTTACTCANTGCGTATTTGAGTATTTCCAAAGCAATACAACCTAACCTCCTAAAAACTGCTGCTTTCATGTACCTAGTGTTAATAATATCTTATAAACATAATTAATCTTATAGAATTGAATACTTACTAGAAAAAACATCCACTGGCATAAATACTACGCTATTATCCCAAGTTAATCGTGAAGCTTATAGTATGGGTACTAAATAACGCAAAATCATTGGTATTATGTATACTTTTATTTGTAAATACATACATAGAACACACAGAATCAACCAGAAACAAAAATTTTCATGCACACAAATCTTTATACTGCCCGGGGATCGATCCCGGAACCATTACACAACTGGATCGTAAAATCATTTTGATTGCCAGCATTTGGATTACCATTATAATAGGCCAAATTTCGATATCTTGGGGTTTAAGTTCATTAATTTCAAATTAATAAAATTAATATTAGATACTAAAGAAAACAAGTTTCGCACAGGTGCTACGAATACAGCATAGATTAAGCAATGATATTAGTAATGAAAAAAGTTATAAAAAAAATCAATTTAAGTGACTTAATAACTAAATAAATAAATTTTCACTGACATTTACACAGCGCCATCTTGTCCCAAACTAAGCATTAGCCTTTAATAGGGATACTAAACAACGGATAAACATACTTATTTACTTTTATTTGTAAATACGTACATATTATACATAGAAAAGACCCAGACCAAAACTAACAGACATTTTAATGAACACAAATGTTTGTTTGTACTGCCCAGAGATCGAACTCGGAACCCTTGATGTAAAAGCCGACGTCTTAACCATTACACCAAATGGGTTTTCAATAGAACAGAAATATCTAGATTTTTAACTCAGTTACCACTTAAAATATGAAAGCAATCTGTTATAGATCATCATGTCTATCATCATATTTGCTATAACAGCCCACTGCAGTGCACAGGCCTTCTCGCAATCATTGCTATGAAGATTAAGATTGGAGATAGTCCTATAACTGTAATACAATGCTTAAAGATCTACGTTGTCATACTTAGCCTCAGTACTAATTTGTTTTCAGGTCATGCTCACGCTGCTGTACAACCAACGCCGAATAACAAACAAAAGGTAAGCTTGGAAAAAACTACATTGTAGGATTTGCGGACCGAAATCTTAATAAAGTACTTGAAAAATCGTGAAGTTTACTATGGACAATTCTGATATAGCAGTATTCACGAAAGATGACCACAAATGGTAGCCTTCTTCTTGGGTTGGGTTTTTTCGCAAAGATGATATTATTTTATTGATTGTGAAACAATAGGATCAAAAAAAAATTGTGATAGAATTAACAATGTAAAATGTCATGATCGTCAACAAAATATCTACAAAAATTTCGCCATTACCGCACCTCCAATGGGACTATAAACTGACTTCAGCGCAATTGTAAAAAAAAAATTAAACAATGGTCATATCTTGTGAATCGTACTATACTTAGGCCCGTATACTAGAACGAGACTCAACGTTGATCTTTACTTAAATTGAGTTAGAAAGGGATGGTGCTATTTATCGCATAGAGCGCAATCCTGTTATTGTCTGTGTTCGATTATTTGTAACTTTTCTATTTGTACTTTTGTATCTTATTGTGTAATAATTTTTTTTCTTTTTTCTCTCTTTTAATCCTTTCTCACTCAACTTAAATGAAGATCAACGCTTGAGTCTCGTTGTAGAAAACGGGCCTTAGAATAACATTCCTATGTTTTGTTGATATGCGCTGATAATAATTAATATCCTCAATTACCTTATGGAGGTCATGTTTACCTGTTATGTATTATGCAACTATGCCATGTTTTATCAATGCAAATCAATCAATTATGTAACAAAACTCATTCTGTATATCTAACATGTTTTTTTTATCTAATATTTTTTCTTAACTTAAACAAACATAATAACTCGTTCTCCAAGGAACTATCATTGAGGAATTTTGTCACCATGTGGTATAAAACCAAACTTGGATAGGATAAATAGTTAGCCTTGCATAATTGGTCCTAACGTCAATTCTTTTACGGTGTTTTTTATTGCTTACCTAGACCAAAACAGTGATTTTTAAGATCACAGTGCTATTGAAAACTTTTGAAATTAAGATCTTTAGTTATCCAGTTATGCCTACCTCATTCAATACGGAATACTACTATCTTAAAATCATGACTGAGACTTCTCTTAAACGATCATCATAAAGTAAACTCTGAAGAGGTACACTATCATACAAGAAACTATTGATTATATAAAATCTATGAATAACACCGGTACAGAATTTAATTTCACTAGGGTAAAACTTAATCGTTTTTTTATTATAGGTGATGACCGAATATATTTTCCTGGTCCCATCAAAAAAGAACCTGAGAACCGATACGGTAATGATGATGACGATTTACCAGAAGAAATGTAAAGACAAAACATACTGCAATATCAGCCACCGAATTACCCAGAAAGGTACAACGACTCACCATAAACAAGAGTAAACTTTAAAAATATAATTCTTATTGAAATTTAAGTCTGCTTTATTAAAAAGTTTATAAAGGTATTCTTGTATGGAATGATATTTTTGCAATTTTTCTCAACCATGTGTGCCATAACAGAAAACTTTATTTTTTTCCATAACGTTTTCACTTTGCAATTAGATACCTATATATTTTATACTAGCTTTTGCGTTCGACTTCGTCCGCGTGGAATAGTTACTTTAGCCTAACGCTCTCTTTAACCCGCTACTTCATTTATATAGGTGAGTTAAAACTGCGATATCTGTAAGATATTCATTTAAGTTGAATGATGTAAAGGGCAATTTTGTTTAAAATCAATAACTTGTGATAAATAAAGTATTTATTTGGATAAGGATATCATATTTATGAAAATAATTTTAACAGTTACCAAGGAAGAAAGATAATAATAAGTATGAGGACTATTGTTACAAACCATAAATCTTGCTTTTTATTTTTCTGAAATCAGTCCCAAAATTCTTGACCAGGGAAGTGGTATCGTGTTGTCCCGAATTTAACGCGAGCGAAGCCGCGGGTAAAAGTAGTAGTAGTAGTATCTGTTTATGTTTCATTAGTTGAATACGGCATTCTTTAAAATCTAGTTTATGTGTGCATAAGTCATAAGTATTTTAATCGAAACAGTTTTCATTATTATAGACTTTACTAATAAAAGGTTATGTTGGTTGTTGTCCCATAAGTAAATTAAGGAAAGGTTGAATCTTACTCTTAAATACTTATTTTTGATTTCAGGTACCTTTAAGTCAACCTTCGGTGGAAATATCTTCTATCGGGGATCGACAAGGTGACCCTGACGAGGTTGATAACTGCGAATCAATTGTAGAGGTATGAATTCTTATCAAATCGAAAAGTATACTACTGTATGAACTTTGATCTAAGGAAGAATCAAATCCTGAAGATGAGTCTGTACTTACTTAAAGCTTTTTATTCGTAATCCACGGTAAATCTTAGAAGTCAAATCTACGATTTTTCCGCTTTTGACTTAGCAGTCACTTATTTTCTGAATCGAGTTAATGTTAATAATCAGAACTCTGGTAACAGCTTTTAAACAACCCTGCGGCTTATACGGACTGGCCGAACGCTTAACAGTTGTGTAAGCCGAACGAGTTGTGTCTGAACTCAATTTTTTTACAGAAAATCTGGTGGCAATCTGCCTATAAAGTCTTGACCATGGCTTGGTTGGTTCTGAAAATACAAAGTCGTACAAAGTTGCACTTTGCGGTCTCCCGTGTGATTCGAATTTACATCCATCATGATACCATCTGATTTAAACTCGAAGCTCGGACGACTGCCCTTTGTTGACCCGTATTAGTCTGATAGACAACAAGTTTTTAGATAATACGCAGCCAATTTTACAATTGGATCGCGTTAAATAACTGTTTATTTTCTGGCGGCGCGGTAACTGCCAAGTCTTTGCACAATAGCTAATTTTATCTTTAGGCTATGGTTAAAGTGTACGAAGTATCAGTTAATTGTATTATTGCTTTAAATACCGGTAAGCATATTATGATACTGCTCACGGAAGCTTAAGCAAGGTCATGATTGTGTTTCCTTTGTATGTTAGGTAATAATAAATACAATTGTATATTAGGAGTTGATAATCTCGTAGAAATAGACTGATTTCATGACTTCTTCATTCATTCTTTCCGCAAATATTCGTTATAAGATCGGCATTTTATTGTATATTTTTTGGTTTTAAAACTATAACGGGACTAAACACGTTATTCATTATGAAAGCTAGGTTTTGGTATTTTTATTATGCTGTTAACCTTCGTAAGTTTAAGTTTTCGGTGAGCAAATATGTGGAAACACATTCTTTGAGGTAGATTTTGATGCGAAATCGTATATTTAAACATAAATCAACGTTTTTGTTCCATCATTGTCTTGTTGATTATTGACTTAAGCATTTATATTTAAGATACAATTGCTAAAAAAATAATGAAGTTTAAAAATCCTGAAATACATCTTATCTGCTGCTGATGGAACAGATAGGAGATCTGTCTCTAAATGTTTAAGACATTGAGACCTTTATCTGGCAAACTGTCTAGGAGGTATTTCATGTTATTTGTATAGAATTTACGGGTACAAAAAGTAGGAAACCAGGAAAGCTAGTTTATAATTTTCACGCGTAACATAACCAATTAAAACAATCAGTAATTCGTTCTTATTATTTCAGTTCGAGCCGTTATATAAAGTTCGGCCTAAAGATGGCGTGTGGCGTACTGTGGTTCAAGCGCCTGAGAAGAATTTCGTGCAACTTGTACGAATGGAAACTTGCAAGTAAGTACTTTCGATTATAATATTGACCATTTCGAGGAAACAATAAATTTGCATAATGGTACTTTTTTCTAAGATAAAGGCATAAACAACGTATATTACGAGGTTTACTCGTAACAAAAATGTATACGTTCTTAAATAAGGATAAACAGAAACTTTGCATGAAACAGCTATTTGTAAGAATGCATTTAATATACTTTATACAAATTAAAGGTAAACTAGATTGGTCGTTGACCGGAAAATCGTTATATTGGATGACAGATGTCGAAAGCTGATCACTATTCGAACCTTTTAATTGTAGTTTCTGTTATTGATTTAGGTTTAAATATTTTTGTAAGATTTCAAGTTAATTTCAATGTCAATTTAGGTCAATACAGAATACTTATTAATCCAGCAAGAAACTCAGTAGTTTCTTTAAAAAAATATACATTTACAATTTACTTATTTATAAAACTTATTAAGTATGTATATAAATCCAAATTCCTTTAATATAAATGCAACATTACCAGTTATGACTAAATAATTGGGATAATGCGAAATCATAAGTCCTTTGGTGCAAAAAGGGAAATCAACAGCCACTACAGCTGAGGATCAGAATAAAGAATTAAATGAAAAATCAAGAAACAGATAAACCTACTTTGGATTACGTAAAACCGTGTTGAATTATACAAATCAACTCGACGATATAAAAATATCAATCAATTTGCTTCAAATATTTAATTTTGCTTTCTATAACACACACGGTAGTTTATGCTGAGGCAGAGCCCTTTTTGACCGCAAAACATGGCTTATTCTGTTTCTATTTTTCTAAACCTTTTTTTTACGAATTTTGTAGCTTTCAATTAGGTACCACATTGTTATAAGCTTTTTTATTTTATTCTCGTATAATTATTCTATCCTCATCGTGGACTGTGTATAAATTGTATATTTTTTGCGTATAATGTTTTTTGTGTTGTTTTTGTGGTCAAAATAAATGTTTTTTCTTTCTTTCTTCCTTCTTTGTATTACACCCATATTACTGGCTAATGATTAGTTTGGGGCTAGATGGCGCTGTATGAATGTCTGTGAATATTTATCATAATTATTTATTTTATTTTCAGGGCATCCGACACCCCGTGCTTCACAATCTTTCCCAAGGTGCCGACTTACAAGACATTCTGCAAGCAAAAATTCACAACGTGGCACTTTGTTGTGGAAGAAGAACCAGGCAAGACGGTGAAAATTCCTGTTGACCTACCCACATGCTGTTCTTGCCATTATCGTCCTATTTAAATGAGAATAATTTCGAAGTTATACTTCTGGATTCTTAATTAAGGCTACCTTTATACTAAGGTAGATATTTGGACCTGCTCCTATCAAAGCACAGATATAAATGTTTCATCGTGAAACTGTACCCAAGATATGAAAACTGCAAAATTTAATAAACTTACTGCTGCTCAATTGCTGCTTAGATATTAGTCACTCATAGGTTTAGAAAGTTAAATTTTTAAGGCAATATAAAACAAATTGGTAGGTATTAAGTTGTAAATTTCATATCATCTGCAATTAGGAAAAGCATAGATAATATGATATTATTCTTAAACAAAGAACATTATTACTTCTAAAATAGCCAATATTTGTTTACTGAATTATTGATCCAATTTTGCACTTTACCTTTCTTCATATTTTTTATGAAATATGTGTTATTGTTCTCTTACTTTGTTTTATTTCATTCCGTATATAAACAAAATGCTTTTATAATCATTTTCGAATTTATATAAGCAACATAATTAAAACAAAGTAATAAAGTTTGGAATGCAGAAATGTTTGACTTAAATGAGTAACTAACGAAATAAATAAATATCTACTGACATTCACACAGCGACATCTAGCCAAGTTAAGCGTAAAGTATAGTGATATCCTTTTTTGTAAATTAATACGTATTATATATAGAAAACATCCAGACCAATACAAACAGACATGTTCATGCTCACAAATGTTTGTATTGTCCGGGGACCGAAAAAGGAACCCTTGGTGTAATAGTCGACGTCTCAACCATTACACAAAATTTGCAATTAATCCGTCATGTTAAATTACATTTTTTTACTATTTATATTATGTATTTTCAATATTTTTACTGCATTATTTGTTGTAACTAAAGGTTTTTTATCAGCGCATGATTTTACTTATGTCAATACTCTCAAAATAGCACAAATGTTAAATGATTACTATGTATTTATTTGTTAATGATCTCAAAACCTACAAAAAACTTACATTGCAAATGTAAATTTTTCATGTATCTTTCTCTTCTTGTACTCTGGTACTTGACCATTAGGCTTCATATTTGTTTATCTTTTTCATAAATGATTAATAATATTTTAATGTATAACTTTCTGTAAGAAAAACGCTAATGTAGATACCATTGTATCGCAAATTGTTAAGAGAGGTATATACGAGTGTGAACTAAATGCCATATGGATCTTGTTAATTATAATATCAACTTATGTATAAGTCGCTAGTCATTTCATAATACATTTTGGAATGCAGAAACAGTTTGTTTTATTTAATTGTCAAACTAACAAAATATTTTTTTAATGACCTTGCCTTTCCCCTCAGCATCAATATCATAACATGATTTGATTATTCCATATGAAAATACTGTTCCTTAGCACGAGCTTAATCAGGTTACCTTCCAAAATGCCCAGAAGTAGACAGAACATCAAGTTGAAATATTGTGATAGCGAATCATCATCATTTACCAGCCTATAACGCCCTAATGCAGGGCACAGGTCTTACCTATACAGCATACTACATATCTATGGAGAGATTGGATCGTAACCCACCACACTGGCCCAATGCGGATTGGATGATACGATATCACTGTTGTCATCGCGGTGGACAAAGCGCGTAAAGCATCTCAGAACACACGCAACACTTCAAGACCGAAATTCCGTCCCCGCCGGCGGGGCTTCGTCGCGAGACCCTGTAGGTTCGACCAGTCCCTGTTCGCATTACCGGTACGTGGCCGGTCGCTTTTCTCCCCAAACATATACTAGGTTACCTAGCCCTCCTCCTCCCCTGCAACACCCTAAGCCGAGGTTCGCGTCTTACTCTGGGCCACCTTTAGGCTCGTTGCATAGTTTTGTGGGCTGAGAGCCATCTGCGCTCGCGAATTGTCCGGTGAAGCTGTGAAGGCCTGCGGCCAATACCGGTAAGCCATTCCAAAAAAACAAGTATTATTGGGTGGGTGTTGACAACTACCATCCTAAGATTGTAGCCGGGACTTAGCTTAAAGCACGGAATCAACTGTTTTTTTCGGACAATCAGGTGATTCAGCCTGCAATGCAATGTAAACTTTTCTGTTTGTTTGTCTTTGTTTTGTTTCCATTTCTTTTTTCTTTCAATGTCCTAACTAAACTGGGAGAATTCCACAAAGTGACGTTTGCCCGTCTTTAAATTCGCAACCGGATCCCACAATGATCTAAACCAAACTCTGTACCTAGGCCATGGAGACAGTTATGGTAATGCTGTGTGTAGTTAGCTTAAAAAGCATACAATTGTCATCATTCCTAACTTAAATTGCTTTGGCTCAAAGGCCTACACGGAACAGGGCGCTCTCTAATATAACCCTTACATATGTACTCTTAACATTCTTTCCCTTTATTGCCAAACAAAGATATTACTGCGGAATTAATGAAGGCCCTTTATATACCAGTAGATGTCATAAGATAGTAAATAAATGGTTCAATATCAGTGCAACGTAATTATTGATCTGAAGAAATCAAGTACCTATTTTGTAATGTGCGGTTAAATACAAAATATTTTTTATATACTGTGATCTTTGATAAACGATACTCAGATGTGCACTCCATACATGCAAATAAGCAGTGCGTCCAGACAACCCGGAAAACCGCCAGCATATTAAATTATTCATACTTAATCGCCTATTTTCCTCTGCAGATTTAAAACCTTAGGTTGACTGCTGTTATCAACAACACTCAATTCAAATATAAATTATTTATTGTTTGTCCGATTAGTGTCACTCATTTTGCATATCCTACTCATAATCTGTGTGCACGCCACTGACGGTACTATAGAACTGATAACACTACCAACAAGCGTCCGTGGCTCATTCAATTGAAGTAAAATTGTATATAAATTATATAAACAGTGGTTGAATTTAAGATTATAAACAATATATAATATACGTGAATATGGAGCGACATTGTCTTTATTGACTAGGCTTCTTAATAAAAAATATTCCGCCATCTAGCCCCAATTAAACGTGAAGCCTGGTATTATGGGTACGAAATAACGGATAAACATACTTATGTACTCAACCGCTACACCAAATGGGTCGTCTTAAGTCTTACAAAGAAATCAAGTAAATTACTGGAATACAAGAAACAAAAATTATCTGCTGATTTCGCTGAGCAATACGATTTATCTAAACTTTCTGTTCCGACAAGTATATTATTTAGTGTTATCTATGACCGGTGAGTGTTAGACCAGTTGGTAACTTTCACTCCTGAGCAGTCACTCAGGTCTTGCATTTGTCTTATTTAGATAGTGGCATGCTAAGAAGGCCTGATGTACTGAGGACATTTGTGAGAAATGTATTTATTAACTAACAATTCCCCGCGGCGTTACCCGCGCAATAAGATTGTATTCTTCCGCAGTAAAAGATAACCTTAAAGCGCGCAGCTCACACGAAGCGCGGCATAAGATTGCTTTGTTTTTATAAACAAAAAGTATTTTCTAAAATAAAAGTAGGCTATATTTTTAATAACCCGTTCAGGGGGCTGATGGGGCTGCCTCGGCACTGCAGTGCATCGGGGATGTTAGCAGCTGCTGAAGTAGATAGCCTTTCGGCTATCATTAGAAAACGCATTGCGTCCTTGGTGTACCGGGTGCGCCAACAGCCTTCTGCAGACGGTCGCGGCGAGGCTGGACGCAGACAGTGCTATGCAGCACTGGACTCGCATCCAGCTTTTCAAGGGCACTACGATTAATTATTATTCGCATCGTTTACTAACATAGTTTTTTAAGATCATTGTTACTAACACGATATGGAATTTATTCCGAAATAAATATGTTTTATTTTATTTATTTTATTCTTCCTTATTACATCAGCTTCCTGCCAAAAAAAGTCCTGTCCAAATCCATCTAGCCGTTTCAGAGATTACCCAGAAAAAAACAGACAGACAGACCGACAGACAAAATTTTTAAAAAATGTTATTTGGGCGTGCACCGTATCAATATTCATATGCATGAAGGAAATGTTTGTAAATATTACAAACAGACACTCTATTTTTATCATGTGTCATAGATTACTTGTGTAACTTTCTCCACAGTCAAGTTAGGATTCAGAATAAAAGTCTGTTTGGTAAAACCTTTACGAATCAATAAAATAATATCAACTGTAAAATTCAAAATTGAGAAAAGGTGTTAAAACCTTTACGAACCAATAAAATCATATCAACCTGTAAAAAGGAAAAGCGAAACTCATGAAAGGTTCATCATCATCATCATCAGCTCATTAAACGTCCCCACCGAGGGGCACGAGCCTACCCGTATAGGGTGATTAGGCCTTAGTCGTCACGCGGGCCCAGTGCGGATTGGACGACTTCACACACATCCTTCGAATCTCTTCGCAGGCGTGCATGAAGGTTTCCTCACGATGTTTTCCTTCACCGTAACAGCGTCGGATAACGTACATATATTTTCGAAAATTTGAAAACACATTGGTACGTGGCGGGATTTGAACCTCAGCCCTCCCGGTAGGAAGGCGACAGTCCGCACCATTGAGCCACCGACGCCCAATGAAAGGTTCAATAAAACATAATCTTCGGATCAACCCTTTGAACAGCAGGAATCCAGACACAATCGAAAATCTATTATTTTCTGAGACGCCTTTAGACGTTATTGGCGTTCCAAATAGGAAGAAAAAACTTCGTATTTTCTTCCTAACTGCCTATGGTCTAGTGAGCACAGAGATCTACTGCGCGACTTGGAGGTCGTGAGTTCAGGACCCACGGGAAAACGTCACTTTTTGCGATATTTCCTTGGTAAGTTTAGGACATTGCTGGCTGTACCATTTGATTGTCCGAGAAGAAAGACGCCGTACTTAGATAGGCCGCGTCAAGTCGGTCCCGGCTTCAACAATTCGCATTGGGCCCGCGTGGAGGCTTACCCCCAAATATCCACATAGCTATGCTGTGTGGGAAGGCCTATACCTTACAGTGGGCCGTTATAGGCCGATGATGATAATGATGATGACGCGTCGGTGACTTTGCAATTACCGTGGTCAGAGGTAGACTGTATATGACCACGGTAAATATAATCGTTGCAGTATTTAAAAATAGCACAGATAGGTAATATCCACAACATCCGAATATACAATTAGACTTACAACAAGTTTATAGGCAGTTTACAAGTTTATAGGCAGTCCCAGTGTCGCAATTTCTTTTCGGTTCTTACCTGTGAAAAGTTATTATATTTCTTGGTAAATTTACTGATTCATTGCGATGATGGCATGTTACAATTGCACAGGATGGCATTTTGGGAAAAAACGGTAATTTCTTCTAATATTCGTGCGTCTTGACTCGTCTCACAGAGCATAAACTGGCAGCCAGTGTATGCTCGTTAAGCTTACATTTGTCGCACTTAAAAACGCGGCTTGCCCCATCTCCTGTATTGGGAAATCTGTGGTAATATCTATACTTAATACTGATTATCTATAATTTTTTATTAAAAGTTTTTTTTTCTTTATCTACAATAACTTCCTTGAGCCTTAGTAAATAACAACCAAATCCTGCATACATTTATTTTAAGGACTGCTTACGAATATTGTATTCTAGCGATTTCTAAACTAACAAAATAGCTAGATTTTTTATTACATGTATCGAACACAAAGCGTTTAAAATAAGGCTTATTAAATTGTATTTTAATGGTAAGAATCGATGTTAAGAAAAAAAGACTAAAACCCTTTATTATATTGATAGTAATAGGATTCACCAATTTGTAAAATTTTCCTTGCCATTAAATAACAATCCAATAAACCCTGGGTTTCATGTACCTACACATTTTAAACTAAACGCAAATGATTATTAAATACCTAATTAGGTTTATCAGTCAACAAATTTCATAACCATTACAATTTAATTATATTAAAATAATAACGTACAAATCCCAATATTGTACCAAAAATACTTTCCTGTAGGGAAAAGAAAAGCGTATATGCAAATGTATCGATATTAACTCGAACTGTGAACTTGAAAGTGAATGGGTTAAAAAATCGAACAGCTGTCCTTGGCTGACCAGCTTGAAAGAGCTCCCACACTCCGCGAACAGTACATCATTATCGAAGTAGAAGCGGAAAAGTGAAGGAAAACCACGGTTCTAAGTGGTTTTGTTGTTATTTCGCTCACCGCAGTCGTCTCCCCGCCTCGGTCAGTGTTCAACCGGCCTCTGTGAGAGCTTCAAGTCAGTCGTGTCGATAATTGTAGCAACACTACGTCGCAGTGAAATGCAAATATAAGGGTGATTCGCGATGTAAACATAATAGTGTGTTGCAGAGTGTCGTCAATATTTTGGTGATGTGCAAGGACCTTCGTTAAAATGATGTGGACATATATCATCAGTTTATTCTTCGTACTGGTGAGTGGATTTGTTTACAAGATTTGCAACCGAACATTGTTATTCCTTGGGTGACTTTATTTGGTTGATTTTTTTTTAGTTTTAAGACTGACCTAATTATATCCAGTACGATAGCAAGGTAATAATTATTATCGTGGAGATAGTTTAAAAAATCTAAAATTCTGAAAAAGGAATTCAGTATTAATAACTGTTTACTTATGTATTTACATTGCGACGTCAGGCCATTCAGTAATTTCTTTATCAAAAAGACTTATATTATTACGAGCTTAATGATGATGGCGGAATAAATAGATGATTTAATTTTAATATTACTCCAATTTTTTTATGTACATAGGTGCGTATAAAAGGCTTATCGGTTTTAAATGTGCACTAAAGTTTCATGATAGCTGCATTTGAGCTTAGATACTTTTTATAATTAAAAAGTTTTGGTAATTTCGGTCCTGCGTTGATATACCGTTCATGCGAAAATGGTCAAAATTTTGATCCCAATCACACACACTTTACTGATGCATTTTCACAAATGCCGAAACTTATTCAGTTGCCAGTAAATTTAAATTTTAAAAGCTAGATTGCAAGTATTTTAAACCCTAAAAAGCGGCGGACATAGTTGCTAAGCGACGTAAGCCTTTTGCCTTAAAAAATATGCGAGGGTAAAAAGCTCTTAATATTCAACCTGTAGCGGTTTTTTTTCTTAAAAAAATGCCTGATTGACACAGGTGACTTTATAGTCCCACTTAGGGGCAGGGTAAACAGTTTTTATTTCGGCCTTCACTGCTTCTCCAATGGCTCTCAGCCCAAAAAAATATGCAACGAGCCTAAAAGGTCTAGGTTACCTATTATAAGTTTGGGGAGATAAGCTACCGGGTACGTTTCGAGTTAGTCCTTAGCAAGTCCGTACGAATGTCATTTAAAAGTAAAAGTTAACGCTTTCTTCATCACTATGCGCGCTAGTTACAGCCGAATATAACACGTGAAACTCGTGTGTTGAATTTTTAAATGTCATAGCACCATTTTAGTTTTTGCGCATATATTGAATCGCATTGAATAAGAATTCGCATTATATAAAAATGTATGGAATCAATCTCGATTTATTTAAACTAATTTAATCAAACAATGAAATAGCTACGCAGTGAGGTCATTGTTCAGCAGTGGACATATTGGGCACAGAGATTATGAGTAGGGGTATGCAAAGTGAGTGACACTAATCGCAAAAACAATTTACATTTTTGTCAAATTAAGTGCTGTTGATGACAGCAGATAGCCTATAGAATTAAATCTGTTGAGGAAAATGGTTGAATAAGTGGGAACCATTTAATGTGTTGGCGATTTTCCGGGTTGTCTGGACGCACAGGGTGTGCACTGCTTATTTACATATATAAAGTGCACGCCACTGATGATGATGACTAAATAAATATTGCACACTTCATTGTAAAAAAGCATGAATCATTAGTATCATTAATTGCAAATTTGAGTTTTGTATGTATTTGATGTTGTAATGTATGTAGTTTTGATGTACCACATCACAAGGACTACTAAGTCACTCTGGGTATGCACTTCTGTATTTCAGAAAGAGTGAACTACACTTAGTAACATGATTAAGTAAAAATACTAGTTAAAAGAACTAACCTAACCTAACATTTGTATTCTTGAGTGCCCTGCAAGCATTGCTAAAGGAAAATCGAAGTTATTTGTTTCTTTCAACGCTGCATTTGTTATGAAGACAGTGACGTTTACCATCAGGTGAAAAAAATGAAATGATTATATGATTTAATATTTTAACATTATATAAACTTACAGGACAAGTTTATATACTAATGTTAAAATATTAAATCATATAAAACCAAATACGAGATCAGTATTTAAGTATAACGTCACGTTAAATTCATGAAAATTTTAATTTTTTATTTTACCTAGTGTACGCGGTCAGGACGCTCGCCTGACGGTAAGAGATACGCCTGACCTGACAGCGCGGTATTGAAGTAGACTAACAACTGATAGACATTTAGTATTCCACATAAAATTCCATTTACTATGACATATATACGGATTGAATTGACGTTCCTATTTTAAAATATACAATACGCTATTTCTCATAGTTAGGTCGTAAACGGTGCGTCTAGATTATGGCTGCGATAAAAGACTGTAACGGAATGATTACCAGTCTTGCATTACGTCTTTAGACGTGATAGCTTAGATTTAACGATGCACCGTAGACCGTAGTGCAGAATACTAAATTAATTAATGCATTACTACAGTAGCTATTTATTTATTTTATCATGTATGCACACCGTAATACAATACAAAGAAATGCATGGAAAATTTGTACAAGGGCGCTGCTTACTTCATTCAGAATGGTCAGCAGTTTCAAAATCTCTCTAATTAATTTGAGTATCTTAACATCTACCACCGGCTTGGGAAGCAGTATGCGAAAAATCCTCATGAAATTTATTTTTTTCGTTCTGACTACTGCTGTTGGCCGCAGATGGTCTTTACAGCTTCACCGGGAAACAGCTTCACCGGGTTTCATGAAACTTGATAGTCATCCTTTTCCACTTTGTTACAATATAATTAACAAAGTGGTGTTAGTTATATACAAGCAGCATTTAAGTAGTTTGTTATTTTACTGCTTCTTAATTTATTTCTTTCGTCCTCAGTTAAGTTAATTAGATAATTATTTTTATCTTTTAACCTTTTCATTACCTATGCTATTACTTTATCATTATTTGTCTAAATCCAAAGCTGTGTTCATAAGTCTTAATATTATGATAGTAATTAACGAATTATAATGTAAATGTTCAAAAAGGCTCATTATGAAAATACATAGTTAAAACCATCGTTGTAATTATCCGCTTTATACTGCTACTTGGAAAGACCTATGTCCAACAGTGGACTGCGGTCGGAGAGAGAGACTGCTTCTTTATACCAAATAAATATAAATATCCTCTGACAGACTCACAACGCACTAAGTATAGCCCCAAATTAAGCATAAGTCTGTAATATGAGATCTAAACAACGGATAAAAATACTTATATACTTTTTCTTCGTAAAAATATACATTTAATACATAGAAACACCCAGACCAATACAAACAGGCATGTTCATACACCGGAATCGAACCTGGAACCCTTGGTGTAGTAGCCGACGTCTCTACCATTACACTTAAATGGCTCGCCAAATGTCAAAATGTTTGTTTTCCCAAATGGGTTATTTTCCTATCTGCAAATAATAATTTAGACCAGATTTAAACCTATAAAGTTTGTACAACGTTTTAATTAATTCAATACTACCAAAAGAAGCATAATTATCTAAACTGAAACATTTATGGAAAAGCTGTTAACCGCGACCTAGTCCTTTTAAGGTTTCTTGTTAGTACCTTTTAATGTAGCAAACAACTTGATTTTTGAATTTAATGTAAGAGTTCACACAGCATATAACTTTGAAAATGAAACCGACCTCACTTTCATTTTACAATACTATATTGGTGCTCAGTTGAAGTCTTCGAATATTAACAAATGAAAATGAGAACTGTTTATTCAGTTTCGGTCCTTACAGAACACTTATAAATGTCAAATGAGGCTACCACTGGTTCGGACGGTAGTTTTTTTTTTGAGAAGAATCCAGCAAAACACTCAGTAGTCACTCTTTTCAAAAAAAATGTGTTTTGTACAGAATCATATCATTTGTTATCAAAATAATGATATAAACCAAATTATATTCACAATTTTTATTATATTAAGTATTAGTAAAAATATAATTATCTACAAAAGTATTATTACATATTACAAATGAACAAATAAATAAATAATATCATTATCAGCCTGTTACGTCCCAAATGCAGACATAGGCTATCCCACAAAGCATGATCATGGGGTTCGGGCCGTAACTAGAATTTTGGCGGATATTTATTCATGCTCCTTAATTAAGAGTTAAACGTTTATAACTACGCTTTTGAAAGTACCCTAGCCGAATAAGGCAAGTTTACATCCGGGCTTTTTACCAAGGCAGTTCAAGGTTCACAGACCGGTGTGTAAACGCCTGTATTTCCTAGGGTTAACATTTAAGTCTTACTGAACAACTAAATAAATAAAATATAGCTACATGATTCGTTAAAATTAAGACAAGATGTGCCCGAGTGTGTTTCTCTTTAAAAATAGAAGTAACAACGTCTAATAACATGAAATATAAGAGAAGTCAAATAAATAAACTTATTCGAACCGTTCTATGTTAGTAGGGTTAGTTTCCGCACTCAGTCTGTGCAGTGGACCATTGTGCGTGAGCCATGGCAGTCTTCTGGTCACTCCAGCCAGCCCACCTCCCTCCAAAAGCAGATTAGTCTTCCTGTTCTCCTCAGGGCGTTCGCCAGTGTTGCCGGGAGCCGATAGTTTCCCTGCAGATCTGAGCTACGCCTGTGCACCTAAGGAGCACATGCGCCACCGTTTCCTCCTCCTCCATGCACGCTCTGCACAGATGACTGTACGTGATATCTAGTGTGTAAAAATGTTTGTTTAGTGCGCAGTGTCCAGTGATGGTCCCCGTTACCAGTCTTAAGGCTATATCTGTCCATGCGTAGAAGACGCCTAGACAGTTTTCGACCCGTTTTCATTCATACTAGCTATGACAGCGACTACGTCTATTTGAAAACAAAAGTACCCTAGTTTCAATATAATTAAATGAAGTATATTAGACATTGGCCGCCATCTCACCTGATTTAAGCTATGATCCGGCCGAGGATAAATCATACATATCTAGGAACGGCCTGTTCGTGCCTTGAAGATGCCCAGATTAAAGAGATCGGGGAACACGCTAGTAAACAGAGTTCCACTCGTTTGCTGTACGCATTATAAATATTTAAACAAAATGTTTGGTTCGGATGAATGGTAAATTTAAAGATAATAATTTAACCTACAACAAAACAGTATATAATATTTTGCATGTTTATCAGTTTTTAGTACACATATTAATACTACAAACTGCTTGCTTAAATTAGGGCGTGGCTAGAATAAATATTTATTTAGTTATTGTAGAGATGTGTAAAAGTAGCGTTTAACAAAGCTCTGTAAGTTTTCAAAACGTATTGGACCAAATCATTCGGCGTCATTTAAGAAAGTATCACAGTACATGTTCGTCCAACAGAGGATTTCATAGCAAATATGAAGTCGCAAATGCATTAAAATCATATAAACAACAACCTCGAAATTAATTGATCCAGATCAGACCGTAGGTCCAAGAATCGCAGTATTTACATTGCAAACCGGTTCCGACCGGTTGCACCGTACGTAAAACAGTTGTTTTAACAATGATCGTGACTCATGGTGACGTATTAATTGTATGCATTTACATACGACGACATCTTGACAGGCCATGGTACGGGCTAAAATATCGAGGTACCAAAAAACAAAAGACGATCAAATCGAAACTAATATCTGGCCGTAAAGAACAGACATAATTAAAACAATTCAAAGTGTCATCATCAGCTCATGAAACGTCCTTACCGAGGAGCACAAGCCTACCCATATAGGGTTGTATAGGCCTTAGTGGTCCACGCGAGCCCAGTGCAGATTGGACGACTTTACGCACAACCTTTGAATCTCTTTGCAAACATGCGCAGGTTTCCTCTCTGTTTTCCGTCTCCGTAAGAGTGTCGGATAAACGTATATATAATTTCGAAAATTCAAAGACATTGGTACGTGGCGGGATTTGATCTTGCACCCTCTAGATTGAAAGGCAACCGTCAGCACCAATCAGCCACGGTCGCTCTTATTAAAGTGATGTATTAAATGTATATTATTCAAGAATCAAATTACGTCTCACTGTAGGGCATAGGCCTGACCCGCGGGCTACGCGGGCCCAATACGTATTGTTTGATATGTGCGTTAAACACGCATTTATTAAAATTATTGTCAATATTTTTATGGCAACGCTACGTCGACATTGCAGTTAGGTACCATGGTCAAGAGTAGTCAGTATTAGTTTACTGGTTCTGTAATATACTGCTTCACTAAAAGTTATTACATGACATTCATTCATAAAACCCATCTTAAGCAATAGTTAAAAGGTACCTCTTTTGGTAGTGGCGTTCTAGAATACTCGTACGGACCCGAAACTCAAAAAACAATCTTTGGATTCCGACATTTGCACGATGACGTGTTATAGGTCATTATCATCATTATCGGTTAATAGTTCTATTTTTGTCTAGAAACACTGTCTGGGTCCATTTAGATTGATGATTTGTAAAATAACACGTCAAACATTTTATTGGTAAACCCATGTCTGATTAGTGTAACTACACTTGCATTTTTTTACTAACTAACAGTTTGTGGATGGAGTATAACAACTTCTAATAAAGTCCTCACTCTTGTTTGCTTGAATGTTAAAGGTAAAAGCAACCGAATATCTATATATGCAGTGGCGTGCACTCCACGTATATTAATAAACATTGCATACCCTGTGCGTCCAGACACCCGGGAAATCGCCAAAGTTGCCTCTACATATTTGAAACCATAGACAATCTGCCGTCATTGACAGTTCTTAATTTGACAAAAATGTAAATAATTTATTGTTTTTGCGATTTGTGTCATTCACTTTGCATACCCTATAATCTCTGTGCACGCCACTGTATATATGCTTGACTCAAGTCCCGGCTGAACAGCCGATTATATGAGTTTAGCTTGCGTAATTTGCCGTAGACGCACACGTATGAAAAACTGGCTCAAATATGTGGGCCAAGATAATTTGTTGGCGGTAAATGATTGGCTTAAGACTATGGATTTACGTCGGATAAATTCATCGTTTTTTTATAAAGATTTTTTTTTCTAGACTTAAACGATATGTAAATTGTGCTATATTTAAAGTAATTTATCAAATAACCCACGATACACTATGCGATATAGAATAGCGGTAACCGGTCAAGTGCGCTTTATACCGGATTTCAGATCCTGAGGCTCGACCTCCGGATCTGAAATCCAGCACGCTAAATGAGGCCGGAACTGGCAGAAAATAAATACATTCTAGCAGAAAAAAATCGATCGAAACCGAAAAAATAATTTGTCATAAAAAGGATGTTTTCGTATATAACTTTTGACTGCATCGTGCGACTCGTTTAGATTTCTTTCAGCATATTCTATTCGACATTTTTTTTTCAGTTACAGGCGTTTATACATCAGTTGTTTAGTATCCATATTACAGGCTAATGCTTAGTTTGGGACTAGGTGGCGTTGTGTGTGTAGTCAGTCGATATTTATTTATCGAAGTAACCAATGAAACAGATTCACTTCTCTCCATGTTCTGGGTGACATACTAAATTATATCGCATGTTGCAAGGTCAATCACAATAATTTTAGTACACTCTGTTATCAGGTATGATGATATTTCCCATAACGCCAACAGTTTTTACAGCAATGATAATTTGCATGGATACGTTTAAGTTCTTGTATCAATTCAAAATAATGAAATAGTAGAATTCGATTGCCATTTAAAATATAATATGAAAAAACGTCTATGTGTGCATTAAAATAACGTAAATTATTCATAAGACGTAGTTGCATCTAAACCTTGATTTTTTAAATTTTTATATTCTGTATTTATCACAAAAGTTTTTATAAACTAAGTTCTAATAAAATAAAATTGATAAACTATATTTAAGAGTGAATAGGCTGTTTCTAAACAGGCATGATCCATCCTCGGCCGCATCATCACATACCATCAGGTGAGATGGCGGTCAAATGTCTGCCTATAGATGATAAAAAACGTAAATATATACAAAAAAATATTTTATTCATAGGGGTTACTCCCTATAAAAAAATATCTGGTTGAGGTAGCCATCATGTGGAAAGGTGCCCAGTGTACCTAAATGTGTTTTAGTCAGAAGAACTTCAACCAACCACCAACCAACCAACCAACCAACCGACCAACCAACCAACCGACCAACCAACCAACCGACCAACCAACCAACCGACCAACCAACCAACCGACCAACCAACCAACCGACCAACCAACCAACCGACCAACCAACCAACCAACCGACCAACCAACCAACCAACCAAGAGTGCGCGTGTCCCGTTAAATATATATACCTACAGTAACGCATAGTATAAGATCGACCGAGGCCGCGACTAGTTCTGACGACATCAGCATACATGACGGTGATGACGGCTATGCCAATGATAATGCAAGCAAGCCGACCTTGTTTTTTGACGAGTAAATTAATTTAATCATACAATTTACTAATAAAAAAGCTATAACAATAAACTTGTAGGTGCACAATCACGAAGAAACGTCTACCTAAAATTGTCCGATCCATATGCCATATACGTGTAGTTATTGGTATTATACGTACATTTATTAATTTGGACCTTAACGCGTCATAGATAGAGTACAAAATCAAATGCACGAGCGCACTACTATGTTATTATAAATAAAAATTCTGCCCATCTGATGTGATGGGCAGATTGCTGCTGATACTTTTGCAGTGAGATTGTGCATCTAGTTTATAGTTTATCTCAGATACCAAGGCATGTAAAACGTCTCATAAAATAGTTTTATTTATTCGATTATCATTGTTTAATTCCGATCGGCGGGGAAAAGCCCTTAAAGGATGTGTCATATAAAGCCATGTACTAACGTTATTAAAAAACCTAATTAGTAAGTTTTGAAGAAGATTATCTGAATACAATCACCCGAAGAATTTTAAATTTAAAGGAGCCCTTTTTTCTGAAGTCACAGGAGGCAAGTAGCTTCTATTATTATTTTTGCACAAATATTTTATACAATTTAGGGATCCGATACGGTTTCAACATTATACCATTATTCATTTAATTAAACACAGAAATTAATAGAATATGGACTTTTTTGTCAGGGAGCTGATGTAATAAGGAAAAACATAGGCTACTTGCTAGTGAAATTACCGGGTATAAGAGACCTAACATCTGTTGTCTCGGGTGACGGGCGCAGTGCAACATTGATGGACGACACTGTCTATCAGTTGTTGGTCTCCTTTAATGCCGCTCTGTCATGGTCTGGCGTATCTCTTACCATCAGGTGAGCGTCCAGACCGTCCTGTCCACTTATAACATAAAAAAAAATTATGACATTACTATTTATTTTGAAAACATAAAGCAATATTTTACCGCGCAGCGTTACAACAAGCTTTACGAGGGGAGGTCAATAAATTCGTGAAATTAGCGGGGAAGGGGTTGATATTAAACACGAAACTATTTTTCCTTTTCAATATATTTTCCCTTAACCGCCGCAACTGCTTATTGACGCGGTGGAAACATTAAATATTCACTATCATGAAACTTGCACCGGTTAAGCACTTGGCATTTGTATTAAAAAGGGATCTGAATTGTGACGTGAATTGTTGAATTTGGATCATTTGTGACACAAAATAAAATTATGAGTCTGTTTTAAACTTGTTCAGTGTTTCCACATCTGGCGGTTTCATTAATAGATAATAGAAATAACACATCTTAATATGTGACTCAAAAATTTTGCAAATGTCGTAAGTTAACTACGATAAAGTCTTATATAAATAATTGTCAACAACAGAGTCTGCAATTATCGACTTATATTTTACTAGTAGGTTATGCTTTACTGCAGGAGAATATCTTATTTTTCTTTCTTTCTTTCTTTCTTTCTTATACCGCGGGTAATACCTCGGGGAACAGCTAGTATTAAATATCTTTAATTTTATAGAATGATGATATTATAAAGCTGTTGGTACTACCTACAGGTGAATTGTAACTTTGTATACGCAACATTATATTCATGATATTTCCTAATGTGTACCGTAACGATTACCAATGAATCGTGTAATTTTATATTTCATTGACGTCATTACCTCTGATATGACGTCATGGATACTATTGTTAAGCTGTACAGGCACGAACTACAGGATACTTGTATCCGTTGTTTCGATTTAATGTGGTCTAGGATAGAATGAGTCAGAAAAATTATCCAGATGAGGTCGGACTACATCGTATCGTCAAAATAGACGTTAATGCATAATTTCAGAATATAAAATACTAGAGCGTCGGTGGTTCAATGGTGTGGACTGTGGCCTTCCTACCGGGAGGACTGAGGTCCAAATCCCGACACGTACCAATGTGTTTTCGAATTTTCGAAAATATATGTACGTTATCCGACGCTCTTACGGTGAAGGAAAACATCGTGAGGAAACCTTCATGCACGCCTGCGAAGGGATTCGAAGGTTGTGTGTGAAGTCGTCCAATCCGCACTGAGCCCGCGTGGACGACTAAGGCCTAATCACCCTATACGGGTAGGCTCGTGCCTCGGTGGGGACGTTCAATGAGCTGCTGATGATGATGATGATGATAAAATACTAATTAAAATTAAGCATGTTATAAAATATAATCTATATAAGAGCGTCGGTGGCTCATTGGTGTGGACTGTCGCCTTCCGATCTGGAGGGTGCAGGTTTAAATACCATGTATCTTTGTACTTAGTTTGGGGCTAGGTGGCGCTGTGTGGGTATCTGATGATATTAATTTTATTTGTTTTTTTTTAATTCCAGGCGAACACTTTAGCGTACAACGAATACTACTATCCCAATATTTACGGTCATGGAACAACTCAAAGCAGAGTGGACGATGTAGCGGCTAGATCTTCTGAGGTGTATCAAGAAAGAGCCAATGATAGGGTACCTAGTGAAAGGTCTATCCCTTACAGAACCGACGTTCAAAGGGTACACCAAGGCGGAAGGGTCAGACCTTCGGAAGAACTGCATCTGAGGAATGGGAACTTGACGAAAGCGACGAATAGCTTCAAGAATACATTTCCAAGTTTAAATAGCAGAAGAGGTACGAGTAAGTTTGCTTTATTACATTTTTTTGTGAGATAAAAAATACTACGATATTTTTGTTTAATGATCGTCAATGATGACTCGACGAGGTTCTAGAAAATTTCGGTATTTAGATCTTTTACCTTAGGAAAAATGCTTATAATTGTCCTCCGATATACATAACTTCTACATAACTCTTAAGTATTATTTTTATGAACTCTTTTTAATATGTGTGTAAATATCAGATTATTATTTGGAGCATGCTGTGTATGCTATTTACGGATTACCATCTAGTGCATTTATTTTGTTAATTTCTTTGGAACTAAAAGATTGTTATCTGTCTGCGTACCAAATTAAATAAATAAATATAGGTACAGCGCAGTAACCTCTGGTTTCGATAAAGATAACAAAGAAAGATAAAACCGATTCCGAATAATACGGTGTAAATAAAAATCCATTCTACGTCCGTTATCCCGTTTGTCATCCAGACGTAGCGAAATTTCGCAAGCAACTGATCGGCCATCGATTCTGCCAAATACGTGACCAGTCCACTACCACATCAACTTGCTGAAGAATTGTCTGTATCAAAATGTATTTCAAACCTTGCATTGAATTAAATTGCAATAGAATAAGGCAAACATGAAAATTGAGTCCAACACGAATTTCGAGCAAACAGAATCTTTCGATTCGCCAAACCATTAAATCGTTAAGTACATTTTTGATGTTCTTAAAGAATTTGTAATCGGTTAATATAAGTAAAATCACTATAGTCCAATTGTGTCGCTTACTTTATAAAAAAGCCTTAATCATTTCACCTTGCGTTCTAATTTTGAATGCATTTTTCCTCTTTTACTATCACGGAAAGGATAGAAAATAACGGTTGTTATTCTCTCTCTCTTCTACCTTTTACAGTCCACTGCCGGGCATAGACCTCCCTAATTTTGCGTTTGGTAAGTATCCCGATCCCCGACTTTAATAAATTCATACTTTTTTATTTGCAATTGAAATGTCATCTTCCTATTCAACCTATCGCAGTCCACTGCTGGACATAGGTCTCCCCCATTTTGCGCCAGATATCCCGGTCCTCCACTTTCCTCATCCAGCCTCCACCAGCGGCCTTTGCAAGTCGTCGGTCCATCGGGCCGAGGGCGTCCTACGCTACGCTTGCGAGACGCGGTCTCCACTCCAGAACTCGTCTGCCTCCAACAGCCATCGGTTCTGCGAATACGTGACCAGCACCAGTTCTGCCACTTCAACTTGCTGATCCGGCGGGCTATGTCGGTAACTTTAGTTCTCTTACAGATTAAATCATTTCTGATCTTATCCCTAAAAGAGACCCCGAGCATAGCTCGCTCCATTGAGTGACTTTGAACTTGTGAACCAATCCCGCAGTCAGTGTCCATGTCTCAGCTGCGTATGTAAGTACGGGTAGGACGCATTGCTCAAAGACTTTTGTCTTTATGTCATCTTCAATATTCATAAATTACAATCTTTACATTTTGTTTCTAACTAGTTATTTTATTGTTATATCGTATTAATCAGTTTAGTTTTAAAATGGATTACTTTATTACTGTTCTAGCCAGAGCCTCAGTTTTACTTATTGTAACCTTGAATTAATACATCGGAATTGATTATATTTAAGGACAGGTTATGTAACTAAGCGTTATTTTGCCACTGCTACTACTACTAGTCGGTATTTAACCAAAATCAATATTTGGGTATGGCCGTAACGAAGGACAACCTTTTAAAGCGAATATCAATAAGGAATCAAATAAGATCGTAACTAGTTCAAACTAACGTTAATTATTTACACATTTGAAATGTATTTAAGTTCAGTAGAATGCGAGCTAGCGCGTCCGGATGGCGATTAAGTTAAATAAAGTTTGATTATCATATGTGTGTGCGCACATACTAGGTGGTAGACTCGATACTGATTTGTCTAGGTAGGTACCACCGCAGTGACTGATACCGTCCCGTGAAACAGGAGTGTTTACTTTTGTGTTTCGGGATAAGGGCACTGTAGCTAGTGAAATTACCGGGTATGCGAGACCTAACATCTGTCGTCTCGGTTGACGGGCGCAGTGCAGCATTGACGAAGAATAATAACTGTCTATCAGTTGTTTGTATCCAACTGTGTCGCTCTGTCAAGGTCAGGCGCATCACTTACCATCAGCTGAGCATCCATACTGTACTTTACACTTGTAACATTAAAAAAATCTTTCGAGTTCCTCCACGCCTTAAAAAAGGCTCGCTTAAGAATTCATAACACATTGGCCCTGTGTGGTGAGCTTACCTACGGATGAAGTATGAAGGTTTTAGCCCCGTGGATCGATATAAAAGGATGGTTGGAGGTTTAGTTACTATCCTGATAGAATCAGCATAACATCTGTATGTCAGATAGATTAAGTCCCAAAGTTTGTTGGTGGAGCTATTACAAACTCTGAACCTTATCACTTTGAGATATAAAGGTTTATGCTTTTCTAACTGTGTCCCGCGGTATAACCAGCAGTGTAATATATTTTCTCGTACTAAAACGTAGCCTATATCCAAGGTGTCAGCTAACTCCGTACAATATTTAATAAAAATACACACTTAAAAATAAGATTTTTTTTGTCTTGTCACACAGGAGAGCCAGATTCAGACAGCGTTGTGTTTCCCGGCCTGACTTCCAGATCGTCGTCTTTCGTGCCGGAAATCCCGGAGGAGTGTGAAGAATTTGGGATCTGCGAGCATGTGCCCAACTACCCGCACGACTATGTCGATGATCTCATTACACAGGTAATAATATAGTCTACTAACTGTGCTCCGCTGTGTTCCCCGCGGTATAAATTATACGTATTATTTTTATTAAAAAACCCGGAATTAACATCAAGGATTTCTGTGAACTCCATACCCAATTTTATAATCGCTTCAGCCGTGGAAACCTGAAGAAGTAGGTAACAAACATACACATTCACAAACATTTTTCTTATAATATCAAAATAATTCATGTTGAAATCGCCCAACATTATATTGTAATTTGAGTTTGGGCATTAATTTTGTATGAGTTATGTATTTTTAAATGCCTCCGTGGTGAAGTGGGCACAGCGTTCGGCTGCGTAATCCGGAGGTCATAGGTTCGAATCCCGCGGGTAAACGTCACTGTGTGATTTTTCCTAATTTGGTTTTGGGCATTGCAAGCCTGACTGTCCAATAAGAAAGATGATTCCGTTCGGAGGGCACGTTAAGCCGTCGGTCCTAGCTACAATCTTGGGATGGTAGAGAATATGCATATTATGCAAAGTGAGTGAAACTAATCACAAAAACAATAAATAATTTATATTTTGTCAAATTGAGTGCTGTTGATGACAGCAGATCGGCTACAGTTTCAAATATATAGAAGAAAATGGGCGAATAAGTGGGAATAATTTAATATGTTGGCGATTTTCCGGGTTGTCTGGACGCACAGGGTATGCACTGCTTATTTGCATGCACGCCAACGGTAGTCGTTAACAGCACCACCAATCCGCATTGGGTCAGCATTCGCAATGTCCCCATAGCTTTGCTGTGCGGAAAGGCCTATGCCCTGCAGTGGGCCATTGTAGGCTGATGATGATGACTGAAAATGTAATTCTAGATGGGTGACACGAGGTATCGATTCAACCTGGACGTGGAAACACCGGAGATAGCTCAGCGCGGGGGTGCTGAAGAAAACAATCAAGAACTCTGCAAATACAATGAGACGGTATGGTTTTTGCCTTATTTGCTTTGTGGGGAAGGCAATGCCACAAGTTTTATTTTATAAATACTTTACTATCAGTGTTTTTTACACTCAGCCCCAATTAAAGGAAAAAAAATGTACCGGGACTTATTTCTTTTGTGTACGGGACGGTCAATTCGCTCACCAGGTCGTTAAGTGATACATCTGACTAATACAGGTACAGTGTTGAAAGAAATTAATAACAGTTAGTCACTGTTTACGTTAACACTGCCTTGTGCCCGGCACTCAGATGTTACGCAACGACAGATGTTATGTCTATCATACCCTGTAATTTTACTAGCTACAGAGTAGCTAGTAAAATTACAGGGTATGATAGAGCTCATCTCAAAACAGAAACGTGCAAAACACTCATATCACGGGACGTTATCTGGCACGACGGTCGTACCTACCTAGATGACTCAGTACCGAGTCTGACAAAATATATTTTTCGAAAAATATAAAACCTGACTAATGCAAACAGTTCATGCACGTGCTCGTTTAGAATGAGAGCTATTTGTGCTCGCTGCCAGTCCTACAACACCTGTCAACAGCAAACACTTAATTTGAAAAAATATTCCTTGTTTATTTTATGTTCAGAGCGACACAATTTGTTCTTTTTGCAGATAATATATCCTTCGGCAGCCAAGAATCTTCAGAACAAATGGGTCCTAATAGTCAACAAGAAGAACGAGAAAGTGCAAGGATTTAAGATTGAGAAGTGCATGTAAGTAAGAATAATATTGACATTTCAAGTTTTGATTTTCTATTGTGTCCTTATTCTTAGCTGTTTAAAGGTTAATTTAATCAAGACTGAACATTGTTACGTTGCATATTAGCAACTTCTATAATAACCAAACTACTCTGCGACAATTGAACCGGGTGGTTGAACAACATGAACGAACTTATTTATTAGGAAAGTAAGAAACATTATATAATGTTTAATAAACTTGATTGCCTTTAGTCGGGTTTGTAATAAAATGTGTTATATTTTTTCTGATTTATGATAGGTATTATGGGTACTAAATGGCCCGGCGAATTTCGTACCGCCTTTATTTCCGATATTTCGAAGCCTCCCTGGTAGCATTACAAATATGTATTGAGATTTATCATCATCATCAGCCCATTAAACGTCTCCACCGAGGGGCACTATCCTTATAGGATGATTAAGCCTTAGTCGCCCAAGCGAGCCCAGTACGGATTGGACGACTTCACAGACAACCTTTCAATCTCTTCGCAGGCGTGCGTGAAGGTTTCCTCACGAAGTTTTCCTTCACCGTAAGAGCGTCGGATAACGTACATATATTTTCGAAAATTCGAAATCACCGTTGGTACGTGTCGGGATTTGAACCTCAGCCCTCCCAGTAGGAAGGCGACAGTCCACACCATTGAGCCACCGACGCTCTTATATAATATTTATTAAACTTGATTGCCTTTAGGCGATGATAGGTATTATGGGTACTAGATGACCCGGCGAATTTCGTACGACCTTATAAATATTGCCGATATTTCGAAGCCTCCCTGGTGGCATTAGAAATATGTATTGAGATTTATAATCGGAAGAAAAAAACTACTTTCTCCTCCATCCAACTAAATTACAAATGCTAACGTAATTTAATAAAATCAATAGTTCAGGAGTCCATCGCGGAAAAACAACTCCAACTATTTCATTCATTTCCTTCTGACTACCAACATTATAAAAAAGTTATAACCAACATTATAATATTGCTCGCTAGGTACCTAACTAGCGAGCAATATTGTTTAAGTTAAATCAAACAAAAATAAACAAAATCGTACAAAAATACATACATCCAAATAAAAATACATACATACTTATAACTTACTTCTCATCGTTTTCCAGAAAAGCGGATAAGCCGTGCGACTCAAAAATCTTCTTTCCGATGAACTTCAAAGCTGAGTGCCAACAGAAGAGAGCTGAACGGTCCATGTGGTCTATCAACGAAGCCGGGAACATGGTCGTCGAGACTGTCGCACTGCCAACGTGCTGCACGTGCGTGCTGAAAATAAAGACTGCAGAGTATGACGATTCTAAATAAGGTTACTTCTTGTTACGTTATATTTATGATTTTTTAGACAATAAGACCCGTATTCAAGAACAAGACTCAACGTTGATTTTTACTTAAATTGAGTTCTAAAGGGAGTGCTATTTGTCGTATAGAGCGTTATCCCTTTCTCACTCTACTTAAGTGAAGAATTCAGGCATAAGTGAACGGTACTGTCAGTTCGCTCACCTGATGGTAGCTAATTGATACGCTTGACGAGGGAAGATGCAGTGTTGATAATAGTTAGTAGATACTTATTCATTGACATGAATGAATGATGGTGACTTAGTCATTACTTCCTGTCGACACTACCCTGCACCCGTCACATAAAACGACAGATTGTAGGCCTTTCCTATTTTAATTGACGAATTTGTGTCACTGCGGTGGTACCTTTTTAGACTCAGTGCCGAGTCTATTAAGTAAATTTGACTTTTGTGATCATCAACAGATCGCACTAGCTGCTAAATAAATGCTGTGAAATATGAGTGCACTTTTGTATTTCGGGATGAGGGCACTGTTGCTAGTGAAATTACCGGGTATAAGAGACCTAGCATCTGTTGGCTCGGGTGACGGGCGCAGTGCGGCTGAATAATAACTATTTATGAGTTGTTGGTCTCCTTCAATGCCGCTCTCTGAGATGGTCAGGCGTATCACACCATCAGGTCAGCCTCCTGACCATCCTGTTTACTTCGTAACAAAAAAAAACAATCGAATCAATCACTGACATTGCAGTGTACTACCTAACCTTCCTAAACAAATCATTCAAATTTATTACAGTCGGCCGTAAATTTTTTGTGACTCACTCGCCACAGGTACAGCTAGAAAATCAGTTCTGCAGTAGTTCCCTTACTACTGCAGTTTATGCTGAGGTTGTATCTGATTGGCCACAAGGTTTTTTTTTTAATAATAATTACTTATATGTATGTTTTATTCACATTTTACTAACCATTAGTTTAATACTTACTAACTTACTTTACTTATCTTTCTTTTATTTTTGTATGTTGTGGTCAATAAAAATTTCTTTCTTTCTTAAATTGGCAGCAGTTTTTTCTCAGGATGAATGTACCATCAGCAGGTCCGGTTGGCCCCAAATATTGGAAATATAGTCCAAACATGTTATGAGTTTAGAGAACACGTACAAAAACCCTAGTATAAGTCTTCTTCATGTTTTTTTTTCTTTTCCAGAAACCTACCTGTTACCATTAGCTGAGGCTGCATATGATACTATTTCCTAAAAGAAGACACACCGTCGGCGTGTGTAGTGTCTTAATTCTAATTACCTAAATGACATTTAAAGTAGAAGCAATGAAGTGTTACTAAATTACATTTTCGCACTTTGTTCTTAAAATATTTTTTATTGAATGGACTTTGCTAATTATGAAGCATTTAGAGCTGTAAGGCGGTACCTATAACTATGATATCGATTACTGAATAAAATGTTTAGCCCATTAGACCGCCAAAGACCTATATGTAATAGGTACACAAATAATATTACTAATATTGTTGTATTGGCGGTGAAACATTAATGAATACATGTATTCCAAAAATTTTATTAAGAATTTATATTAATTGTTTTTGGATTACATTGAATGTAATTTAATATCTAGACAGAAGACATAACACAACCTTAAATTTACAAATTCACGAAATGGTAAAAATGCAAATATAAATGGTAAAAATACACAATTTACATATAAATATTTAGCGGTTAATATTGGCCTATAAAGGAACTTAGACTAAATCAGCCAACACTTACGTACCTAATTATTTATGTCAATAAGTATAGATTTAGAAACCGGGCACAATTTATAAACAAATGTTTAAAGATTTAGATCGCTAGAATGCAATAACATATCCTGAAGTCACACCTAATATCTGACATAATGAAATGTTTACTTATTTAAGAAGTAACTTTAAACCATTCACTTGTTTATCAAATAAAGGAAGTGACACATTTTTTAAAATAATAGGTTATTATGAATAGAGTTACCTACATATGTCGCAAGCAAGGTTAAAGTTAAGGTAGTTATAATCTATATATAAACAAAAAATCAATATCTAGTTATATAAAATAATGTGATGTTTGTGATTTATTCCCAAGTAGGAACTTATCGTGTTTAGTGATATTTTAATAATGTATATTTTATATATTACTTAATCCTACAATATAATGGATTTAATAAGTAGTTCATTATAATATCCCATAATGTAGGTAGGTACCTACAGTTAAAGTATTACCAATAATTTGAAAAGGTTTTATTTCTAGTATTTTATTCATGCATAGTTCTTACAAAATTTAAATAGGTTGGTAGTTGTTTTGTACCATCTTTACCAACCTTAACTATTCAAGTCTTTTTTTCATAAACTATTAAAATAAGATCGACACGTTTTACTGGTTATTAATTGTTATGTAAGTAACCAATGTATTTTTCTGCAAACTTTTTTGTTCATAGATTACATTTAAAGTTATGTATGAGGTACATAGGTCATGAATGAATTTAGTAGTTGTGTTAAGTAGAAGTTACACCTATACTCAAATTACTGTCAAACCAGAATCTTTGTAAATAAATACAGTTTGTCCTAACGATGATAGCGTTTGTTATTTATCATTGAAAAGTTATTCATGGTCTCATTGTTTCTGACTAGGTACTAATTGCTGATAGGTAACTAAAGACATAGTTGCAGATTGACTTTACAGTTTCACATTTAAGATCACAGAAACTTTGTTTTGAATGGATTACCATCGTCCTATCACAGTGGGCAAAACGGGCAAATCGTCTCTATGAAGGTATAAGAATTGGCAAACGTAGTGTAGGACGCCCAACAAACGCCGACAAAATGCGAAAGGTCAAGGCTGTGTAGTGTGTAGCTATGTCCATAAGTGGACTGTAACAAGTTAAGGAGAGATATGTATAAGACCGAAGTTCCGTCTCCGCCGGCGGTGGTCATCGTCGCGAGTCACTGTAGGTTCAACCAGAGCCATTTCGTTTTACTACTCGAAACATATAGGCATACTGGACTTAGTACTAACAAACGTTAAACCTAATATCGTAACGGTTTCCAAAGTTGAACCTTTAGTCTCTATTTATTTATTTATCCTCCTTTACAAATAAAACTTACTTTTCCACGTGTCCCTTCAGTTCCTTCTCATCATGCTCTTACATTGTCGGTTACAACAGCTGATTTGGAATGGAATTTCAAAAAAGCAAATATTCCACAAATATACTGATTTCATGAATTCAAATTGGGATGAGGTTAGTAAGCAGAAAGAAGCTTGATAAACATCAAGCAGTAAATGTATCTATTCAATAATTTATAATGCTATTGAGAAAAATGTACACAGATATTGTAAATCACACAAACCTTCCAAATATCCAGATTGGTTTAGCTCCGAATTAAAACATTATATTCGACTTAAATACTTTAACTTAAAGAAATATAAATGTAATAGTCTACAAGTAAATCAAGAGTTGTTTAAATACTATAGGTATGTAGTCAAAAAAATTATTAAAAGAGATTTTAAAAATTATATAAAATCTATAGAAAATAATATAGCATGCGATCCCAAAGCGTTCTGGTCTTACGTTTGTAAAAAAAGTGGAACAAAACAACGGATATATTTTTCTAAATTATTATCAGAGACTGTAACCCTTCAAGACATTGTTAATAAGTTTGCTGATTTTTTAGTTCAGTTTTTCCTTCAGATGTACCAACCTTAGATGTTGGCCTTGGGAAAAACATTAACACAAGTTATAGCGACAATAATCCTATAAATATCCCTTCTATTACCTCTACTGATTTAATGCGTGCTTTAAAAAACCTTAAGGACAACCACAGCTACTGGTCCTGATGGTTTACCAGCTTTCCTAGTCAAAGATTGTTTTCGTATTCTACAGTGCCCATTGCTACATATACTCAATTCATCTTTGCAGTCTTGTGTTTTTCCTCATCTATGGAAGGTTTCCCGAGTAACACCTATTCCTAAGGATAAATCCCCACAGGACTTTTCATTTTATCGACCGATTGCTGTACATCACCTTTGCCAAATTATTTGAAATAGTGATAAATACGGTTTTCGGCGTGGTAGGTCAACAACAACCAACTTGGTAACTATGGTGGATTATGTTGCGACAGGAATGGATAGCGGAAAACAGGTTGATGTGGCATATTTCGACTTCAAAAAGGCATTTAATCTCGTTGATAATGATATCTGCTTCGAAAGCTTTATGCCATCGGATTTACACCTAAACTGTTATTGTTCTTCGCCGACTATCTATAGGATCGTGAACAGTACGTCCAGATAGCTGGGCACAAATCAAAAGAATACTATACACGATGTGGTGTTAGTCAGGGAAGCACTTTGGGTCCTACTCTCTTCCAATGATCTTTCCAAAGCGTTCCAGGGCGTTGCGGGGCTTAGGGCGTTGCGGGGGTTAAATGTTTATTATTCGCCGACGATTTAAAACTATACTTTCCAATAACAGAAATTAATGATTGTAAATTAATGCAAAAGAACATTGATGCGGTAGTCAAATGGTCAGAAGATAATAAATTGTCTTTCAACTGTGGAAAGTGTTCTAAAATTTCATTTTCACGTTTACGAGCACCACTTGAATCCACCTACACGATTGCAGATGTCCCTCTGAGTAATGTTAATACAGTTCGAGACCTTGTTATCAAACTTGATACTAAGCTTGACTTTTATAAAGTCATGTTGAATCTATATGCAAACAAGCTAATAAAATTCTAGGCGTACTGCATCACAATTCCAGAATCCCGCCGTGGCCATCATGTAGTATAACGCATTTGTTCGAAGCAAGTTGGAATATGGCTCAATCATCTGGGCCCGAATAATGCGAAATACTCTCTTCTCATTGAAAAAAATAAACAAAAATTCGCGCTCTTTCTATATAAGAAAAAGTACGGATTTTATCCATTTCTCTACCCTTCTTTGTTTGACTGGTATGGTCAGTTTACACACTCTGCAATTTAGGTGTAAAATACATTTAGTATTATCTTACTGCTTAATATTCCGTAATAAGATTGATAATCCCGATACATCAGGACGGGTAGGGTTGTGTGTACTACAAAATTACACCCGAGCAGTTAGTCGGCGCCGGCACCGACTATTCGCATCCCCGGGCTTTCGCACACATCACGCCTGCAATACTCCGACGGCTCGAGCAATCACCCTTATCAATGCATTTCTTGATAAGTTCCAGGATGCTGACATATTTTGTGATTCCCTCTGTAGAATCATTGAATAATTATATTTTTTAATGACTTGTATCTAATTTTTAATATTAATATAATTTTTTTTATGTTATCTTTATTGCTGTCTTTTATTTTATATTTTAAAGTGTTTTTTTTGTGTCTGTTTATTAAGTAACATGTAAACGTCTAGGCTTAAGTTAGCTGTAAGTTTACAATGTAATTGCTAATAATAAATAAATAAATATCAGATTACCTAGAACAAATGGTGTGACATACTGACGGACAGGCAGTCATAACGAAGCTACGAGGATTCCGATATTCATTTCCATTGGTTCATTTGGCTACGGAACCCTAAAACACGAATGACGAGGCTGTATATTTTATGACTTTAGCCTACTTCAATTAATAAAATAATACAAATATATATAAGTTCAATAAAGTAATTTGTAGAGAATTTTAAGTACAGAGCACTTAAAGTAAAGTTACAATAATATGTAAATCAATGACACAATATATTTTGCACGCTTATAATTAAACGAATCATAGCGATTGATTTTGTTGTTTTTGACATTGACATTAAACTTTAATTCAATAACAAAACGCATTTAATAAAGTTTCAAAGAAAATGCTTAGAAATCTTTCTAAACACTCAATTTTAACGCTTTATTTAACTATTCTGAGACCGATTTCTGCATCGTCATACGCAAACATGTCTGGAAGTAATGACGCAGGTATTACAATGATATTGTAATTTTTATTAATGGTAGATAACATTAACTATACTTTCATTTGAATACTAATAAACTGTTTAATCTATTTTAATATACTTTGCTCTTGCCTATTTACAGTTGATTTATATTGTTTGTATTTACTTTGTCTATTATCTACTAATATTCATTAGTATAACACTAATCATCATCAGGGAAACATTATAATTTCAGATAAATACTCTGTGGCATATGTAACGGTTCCTAACACAGATGTCGGTAAAACCCTGGCCCATGGACTTGTCAAGAACAAATTAGCAGCATGTGTTAACATTATCCCACAAGTTACTTCAATATATGAATGGAAAAATGAAATAAATGAAGACAATGAGGTTAGTAGAGCTTTTACCTATAAAACTATTGTCATATGAGTTGTAGAGGCTACGGTTGAACCACAGACATCCGAATATACAATTAGACTGGACAAGCCGCCAAGTTTATAGGCAGTCCCAGTGTCGCAATTCTTTTCGGTTCTTACCTGTGAAAAGTTATTATATTTCTTGGTAAATTTACTGATTCATTGCGATGATGCATGCATGTTACAATTGCACAGGATGGCAATTTGGAAAAAAACGGTAATTTCTTCTAATATTCGTCTTGACTCGTTTCACAGAGCGTAAACTGGTAGCCAGTGTATGCTCGTTGAGCTTACATTTGTCGCACTTTAAATGCGGCTTGCCCCATCTCCTGTATTGGGGAATCTGTGGGTTGAACCTATGACTACACCTAAGTCTTTCCAAATAGTAAATACATTAACAAACTGACGACACCCAAAAGCTTGTCAGTGTCAGTGTTGACCTACTGTAAATAGTTGCTAGGCCTAAGCAATGTTTTATACCTAGGTATTCTAACAGCTGAAAGAAACTATAGATTAATTTATTGTCTTGTGAGTTTACACCTGTTCTATGTTCGAGTGGTTAGTACTATGTACGAGATATACCCTATGGTTAAGATAACCCATTTGATGTAATTGTTGAGTTAATACATTGTCTACTTTACCAAGGGTTTCAGGTTAGATCACCGGGCCGTGCAAAATTTGTATGCATGAGCATTTTTGTTTGTATTAGACTGAGTGTCGCTTTGTTTAATATTTATGTTTTTATTAAAACAGTATTAAATTATCAGTTTTTAACCCATTTTTTTTAACCCATGAGATACAATAACAAATCTATTGTCAAAAGTCTTTCAGAAAAGTTGTAACATTGTATTTCGTGTGTTCCAGGCATTACTGATGATTAAAACCAGAACATCTGAAGTTGATAAGCTGACAGAATATGTGAGATCAAATCACCCATATGAAGTGTGTGAAGTTATATCTCTGCCAATAAAGAATGGGAACCCTCCATACTTGAAATGGATTGGAGAGAATGTTCCAGAAAGTCAAAATTAAGATTGATAAGGATACTGTGTTAGTTTTAAGTGTTTTTGTAGTCATAAAATCTTTTGTATAGAATACTTGTACATAGAAAATAAAATTTTAGTTAGATGCATTTGTGTGATACAAAATTTATAACAAATTGAGTACTTTGTAAACATATATCTTTGATTTTTTAAGTATTAACCCATTGAACGCCGGGATCCAGACTCAATAGAAAATCTATTGTTGCCAAAATTTTATTGGCGGTCATTAGGTTCAATAATTTCACATGGTATAAAGTTCATGCCATAAACTACATACTTTTGGTCAATAAAGTTATTGAAGAAATCATTAATTATTTTCTAAACATACTCATATACTGTACCGTTGTTTACTAGGATTCCATTTTGAAAGTCAAATCACAGATGAAATAAATACTTTTATTCCCACTTGGTTGGATTCCCAATAAGCCGGATTCTCATTTCGCCGGAATACAGTTAATAAGAAAAACAGTATACTAAAGCCTAAATAAATATATGAGAGTAAGCATTTTAATAATAATAATAATAATAATAAAATCATTTATTTGCAAGAATATGGTTACAATTTGGTGTTCATTTCATTCCATTCCAACATACTCAGTCGAAAATTCGACGTGCAAAAGTTTTAGTAGAAAATGTATACAACTGTCTTAATATTTTTTACATGAATAATAATTTATTTAAAATTTTAAACATTCATATCTAATATAATATATCATATATTTTTTTTTATTATTTAAAACCATTAATTTGAATTTAAATCATGATGTCAAGAATTAATATTATATAATTTATGTCAAATCCTATCTTTAAAAAAATCGTCAATTTTATAATACATTTTATCAATAAGAAACTTATGTAAACTATGTTTAAATTTATTATAAGGTAATGTTTTGAAAATGTCAGGAATTTTATTATATATTTTTATGGCCATACAATAAACATTTTTTGAATATAATACCAATCTTTGATCAGGGACACACAATTTGTGTCCTTGTCTACCTTTGTAGTTTGCTGTGGAGTTTTTCTTTGTAAACAATCCTGGATATTTATGTACAAAATTTCCGATTTCATAAATATATAGGCATGGTACTGGTAAGATATTCAACAACTTAAACAAAGGCTTGCAGCTGTCAAGATAATCTGCACCACAGATGCCTCTCATACATTTTTTTTGGACCTTGAAGACTCTTTGAATATCTACTGAATTACCCCACAATATAATACCATATCTTAATACAGACCCCACGTAACCATGATAAGCTGCAATTGCAGCTCGTTTGGAAGTGACATGTCTTATTCTATTCAAAGCATAAACAAATCGATCGAGTTTATTTACTATATGGTCAATGTGATATTTCCAACTACAATATTTATCAATAATTATACCAAGAAACTTGGTGGTGGTAACATTTTCTATATTAGTATTTTATAATGCACATCAATATTAACGCTATTCCTATTTTGAGTTTCAAATTTTATAAACTTAGTTTTATCAACATTCAAATTAAGATTATTGTTCTCTAGCCATTGTACAATATGTTCGTTTTTGAGAAGATTATTACCTTAGCTTAATATCCGGTAAGCGTTGTTAAGCATAATGAGCAGAAGCCAATGCACTATGACCGATTCGTATTTTCACTATTTAAGTACAGGAACGTCTATTGACCTTGGACTCGCCCTGTAAAATTTCTATTACTTTATTTTAATGTATAGGTGTACAGGACGGTCTGGCGTCACCTGATGGTAGTGATCGGCCGACCTGACAGAGCGATTAAAGGAGACAACAATGACAGACCAGTTATATCCTCCAGTCAATCGCACTGCGCCCGTAACCCAGATAACAGATCTGGTCTCTTAAGCCGTAATTTACTAGCTACATGCCCATCCAAACAAAGTGCATAACCTCCTGTTCCGGGATGGTATTGGCACTGCCTGGGTACCTACCTAGACGACTAACAGTATCGATCTATCCACCTATTAATACTGAGAGATAAAAGATATATGTTTATAACCAAATCAGCGCATAATTATATTAGAAAGTGTTTATTATCGCTTAAACAATGGTCATTCCGCAGAGTTAATTTCGTTGTATACTAACTTGTGACATGGAGATGTTGCGTCTCGGAATTCAGTAATAACACTGTTAATTATTGCATACGTACATAGTTAGGCAATTCCAAGTCGATACAATCAGTTACGATAAATATTAATCCGTGCTGAATGGGACAATTTGCAATTACCTACTGGGATCCTGTAATTGTCTATCTCATCCGTCAGTCTAGTAACACAGCTTTACTCAAGCCTAACTGTTAACTATTGACGATTATTTCTTTGATAAAAGTCCGTGGTCCTTAACTGCTCAGCTTTTTCAGTGTTTATAAATATTGTTTTAAAAGATTGTTTAAGATAATAAGAGACAAGCACGTCGGACCGTCCGTGGAGGTTCCGCCCACAGCCAGTTATATAAAACAATTTTTATTACTTAGACACCTACTAAGCTGCTATAAGAACATATGTATACCGTTTTTGACGTATACAATCTACTAACTAGAAATTCAAACCCAATTCCGTAGTAAGATTTCATGATAATGGACATCATATATTTTTAAAATTTTATCAATCCCATATTTTAGAAGTTAGAGGAGACTGCACACTTTTTTCCACTTTGGCAGTGTATTTCACTTAAACTATTGAATTGATTAAAATAGTGATATGATACGGACGACGGAAGAGTATTTAATTTGAGTTTTATAATTAAACTCATTATTTTATTACAAACATAAAAAATATTCAACCTTTTTTAACATCGTCTTCATAAGGTTCTGAAAGTCTCATTTCTTTCCCAAAAGGATGTGAGGGGATCAACATCAGGTCCAGGATCTTTTGAAAAATGTTAGAAACCCTTATACATACCTTTATGCATGCGCCACTACAGGGAAAGTTCTGTTAATGCCTACGGATAGGGCCGCCAATTACTGCAGCTTATAATTATCGATATATGAAAAAGGGTCGAAACGAAAGGAAATCTTTCATCTTAATTTTAACTTACCAATTATTCGGACATTGTATTCCAATTTTTTGCCTGATATCCCAGACATTTTGAGAACAGTTATACTTTATTTAACTTAGCAACTCTATATATATACTAATTTTATTTGGGGATAATATTTAAACAATTTTTTTTTATTTAAAGCGAGTTTTTTATTTGTAGTTGCTATTACAGTATTTATAATCTAAAAACAGTCTAATGGATACGGAAAATGAGGGGTAGGTTGATGGAAAAGGAATTGTAACAGAAGACTAACTAGGTACTTTGTACTCTATTCGTGAACTTATCATAAAACATGGTATACCAAATCCAAAATTAGCTCTTTTATTGCTACTAAGGCTCAACGTACTTTACGCTGGGTTTACTATAAAACATAGAAATGAATTAGTAGCTGGTTTACCAAGTGAATCGGAAAAGCTTATCTCGCGATTGTAGTAGAATTGTCAATACAGTATCGATAAATCAAACTATCGATATTTTGACAACACTGTCTTAGGTGTAATGACGGCTGAGGCTTACTCATTATTATCGAAATCTATGGGATATACATAACCGTCCGTACCTCATCTCACTATGGAATTCCAGTCTATTTATAGTGCCCTTTGCAGCTACAACGTCGCAGGTTTATTCCTGCCAAGACCAGGTATTTGATTAGAAAACCGTAAAATAAACAAATGCAATAAATGACATGCAAGAAGAAAATCAAAAGAAAACCGATGTAGGGATCCTAATTTCAGAGATTATTGAATAAATTAGTTTTTATTTGAAAGGTACCATATGCTAATAGAGAGCATTTACGCGTGTGTCCACGAAACGAGAAAAGAAGACTCGGCCAACTCTCAATCAAATAAATCCATGTTTTGGTAAAGGTGTCGGGTAGCATATGGATGTCTACTGCTAAGAATCTCCCCCCATGGAAGTCCTTGATTCAAGATTGATTTCGTTTGTGAACCAAATAATAAAAAAACCTAAAAATACATGTGGTAAATATTTTCCGCTTTAGCTTTGTGCTATAAGCAGATTTACAATAAAAATATGTAAGTTGTTTATCCACTAAAAAACATTCTGTAAAAAAATCTAGCAAGTCTCGATGAGCTGCTATTGATATCTCTCTAAAAAATGAATTAAGACAAAGAGTTGCCAAGTCTAAGTTCCTTCGCGATTCTTTATTATTATGGTGATGTGAGCTTATGCTTTTGTAAATTATGTGTTGTTTAAGTTTAAATCTGAAGTAGTTAACAATGAATTTAAATAATAATGTAAGGTACGTTTATATTAATATCGTACGAAAAGTTAAATTGTAATATTTTCAAAGTTTTCAACTACCTAGTTCTTCAAAATAGACTAATGTAAATAACTTAATTATTGATAAATACACCGTTATAAATCAACATGCGCTATTCATAATGTTGATGAAACTTAAGTTACTATAAACCAATATTATGACGGTAGTAGATAATAAAGTAGGTATTAACAAAACTGCACTTATTAGAATCTGATAATGGAATATATGACCGTTGAAATTAATATAAGTTAGTATCGTGTAAAAACAAATGGATACCATTTTTATTAATGTATTTAATTGCAGTTGAACTAGTAATCTGACAATACTGAACTATCGAATACTGAGAAAGTGGAATCAATCACATTCTACGAATTAGAACATTAATACTAAGCCCTAGGTTTTAAATCTTAATGAGGGTAAACGTCGCAAGACAGAACAATGAAATAAAAAAACACTACCATATTGTCTTGGTAAATTTTTTCAGTATGACGTCATAGTTTAAGAAATTGGTTGTCCTAATATCATGGGGTACAGCTTTCGGTTCAGTGTGACGTCACAAAAGTGGGGTTTGTTTAACGTAAACGTGTCAATTTTGTCAAGTGCTTTCTTATAGGGGAATCCGATGTGGTTACGAGTATGAATAATAAAAAGGTTAGTACCTAAACGTTTAAATGTCATACAATAGTCCAGCGACATTCTGGTAGATTCAATCTATATAAGTTTGAAACTTAATGAGGAAAGGTTCTATTCTATGTCTGCTTAATTGTTTAACCTTACATGCTGCAAATTGTTTCTAGATAGCTTAAACCGTAATATAATTTAATGATATATCATTATTTCAAATAAGCTTTTATAAGACCTTCCTTATAAGCGGTACAGCTTGTCTCATCAACCTGGAATATCTACTTGGTAAATTATAAGTGCAGACTTATAGTATACTTCCGGTTTTATATTTAAACAAACATAAGCGGGTACTTACCAGAATCGTCCGGTGGTTCGCCGGAGATAAGTTCGCGCCATATTCCTTGGCTCGGTCATGAAGGTCCCCTCGAACTCCTGTTTGCCCTGGCGCGCCGCTTTCTGCTCCTTCTGCTTCGGATCGTTCGGCGCCAGCTCCGGCTCCTTGCGGCAGCAGACGAACGCGCACGCGCGCCATACCAGCACCACGAGCAGTCCCGCGAGGAAGGTGACAGTCGACGACAGCAGGAAGCACCACCATTTCGACACTCGAGGCATCATCTGCAGGATCCGACGCGGTATCCTCTTTCCTCGACGAAAGCCATCCCCGACGCGCGACCATCCAGTCAAGCGCGCCATCCACTCGCAGAGGTGCGCGCGCTCGCACGCCGTCCCGCGCGCACTGAACGGCCGCCGCGCCCCGCGCGGTCGATGCCGCACGATCGATCCGCGCCTGCGTCTTACGGCATCCACGGGTGACGGCTGAATCCTGAAACACATGTAAGTTAGTGATCACCAGGTTTCAGGTGACATACACCAACATACACACTTTAATGACTTGGGTGGTAGGTACTAAAACACACTCTCTGAACTCTCTCTTTGACCTACGCATGTTAGCGTTGGACATGTCTTCCACATCTTACACTTAAGACTTGGGTGGTAGGCTCTATACTGAGTCACACGTAGTGTAACACACTCTCTCTTATTGCAGTTAGCTGTTACACATAGGTCTCCCCATTCCGCGCCAGATATCCCCCCTCTGCTTTTCTCATCCAGTCTGTACCAGCAACTTTGAACACAGCGGAGTTAGTTATTACATTGCAATAAATACAAACACTACACAATTAATTTTTAGTGGCGACACAGTGATGGACAGTCGACATACGTAAAAAAAATTGTACATAGGTAAGTTATCATATCGTACCGTATCAATGCTGTCACAAAATATTAATCAAATAATTACAGATTTAAAGATTGGGTTTTAAGGTAAGGACGTAATTTTAACTTAATGGTTTGTGTTAATATTCTTACCACAATAAACAGTTGCTATCGACTAGTTAAGAACAAGAAAACAAGGCAAACAACCAAAATTAAGTAAAACAATTATGCAGTATATTGACGGCAAATTAGCATACAAATGCCATCACCGAGGCTGCATTAGGGTACAAGTGCGGTACAGTTCAATATACTACATATGGCAATAAGAAATATGGGAATAATCCCCTCTATTATCGGTGAGGATGCTTGATAGAGTTTTCACAGTTTAACGTATAGAACCTAAATTGGTAGATCAAATCTTTCTCATTATTGAAAATTATTGTCTGTGGATATTTATATAGAATATTTGTACCGAACTGAAAAAAAATGTTTAAAGTTAGCCACCTTTTGCTAAGTGGACTAAAACTCTCTCCCACGTAGTCTTGGTCTCCTGGACGTACTAGTTCGAACCCAAGCACGATACGAACTAGTTCTCAGTACCCCCTTTTTGTATACATACAAGGCCTAACAAAGGGCAAGCGTAACCTCATCTTAGGATAGAATAGGTCTCATTTAATCACCCATATGGGCGGTTTACCCTAATTGATTCATACCTTTTTGATTAATACGTTTTGTTTTAGCATTGCTTAAATGGATATCTTATAATAGAAGTCCCGATGAGCATCTTTTCAGTACTTATTGCGGACGTAGAGGACTAAGCAAAAGGTTTTCCCCAAAAATAACATGTGCTCGACGGAAGTTTAAGACATTTATTTTCTTAACTGTAAGATAATATTACTTGGCTTCATGGTCACGGGACCGGGTTGACGACGTAGAACGTTTGCAATTAGACCCTGACGGCTGGTTCCCACTTGTCGAGTGTTGGATCCGTAAATTAATCGGAAAACTAATTTTATCGCACCGATATTATCAATCGGTCCAATATGTTATGCTTCAATAATATCTCTTCACTTGAGATCGACTTTGTATAAGTGGTAGACGCGATACTGACATTAGGTAGTTCTATGCAGTTCAGTTATCGCTTCTTGAAATAAGGGGTAGCATTATTCTGTTTCGGGCATGAGCACTGTAGCTAGTAAATTGCCGGCTTATTGAAAACTACATCTTTGTCTTTGGTACGGACGCAGTGCGTCATTAATGAGAATCTAACTGTCTTAAGTTAGTGGGTCCTTTAATTGCTGCTCTGATCATGATCAAGCGTATCCGCTACCATCAGTTAGCGTCGTGTTCAATTCGTAACATAAAAAAGATTAATATCGGATCCGACACCCGACACAGGTTAACCAGCTGTTATCATCATCAGCTTATTACATCGCCGCTAGGGCACGAGCCCTACCCCATTATAGAGTGTATTATGTTGATCGCAATAGTCCTCGGCGTGCCCAGGTGCGATTGGCGATTTCACCACAACTTATGAATGTCTTGCAGCATGCACAGTTCCTCACGAGGTTTTCCTTCTCCGAAAGAGCTCCGGATGACATACAAAGAATTTCGATAATTCGAAAACACATTGGTACGTGGCTGGATTAGAACTTGCGCCCTCCAGAACCATAATTCTGCGCCCGCCACTCGTCTGATGAGTCTGTGAACTCAAACAGCAAATAAACATACCGAAAAAATCTTTCATAAGTTTGGCGTGTCTAGTATACTCCTTTATTTAAAAAAATACCTTCGGTTTAAATCTAGAGCTAAGAAAAAATATTCCTTTTCAGAATTTAAAATCAGGGGCAGGGCGTCAGCATTTTCGTACCACAAAAAGCGAAAATATTATTGTAAATACTGTTTTCAACCCATAAAGCCTGGAATACAGAGAAAATGGAAAATGTATTGTGTCCGGCGCCTTATAGCGTCATTGGCGGTCAAAGGGTTAAAGATGGAGCTAACCCAGGTCCAAATCGCACAGATAATAAGACAGATAATCTTAATTCGAAAGGCTTCACTGACGAGCTCCGCTACGCCCAACGCGCCGCGTAGCTACGAATTTTGTCGTAGACTACAGCGTTACGATGTTTTGTGTATTGTTTATGGCCGTTTCCGGAAAACTTAGAGGAGTGACGTGCTCAGAGATTTTCGAGTAGCTACCTATTGAAAGAATGCAGTAATCGAAACAGTAAAATAATTTCCATTTTTGACAAATGAGTGCTGTAAGATGCAAGATCGCCTATGCTTAAACAGAAGAAAATGGGCGAATAAGTGGTAATATATTGGCGAATTTCCGGATTATTTGAACGCACAGGGTATGCACTGCTTTTTGCATACATAGAGTGCACGCCACTGACTTACAGTATGTCGTGTGGTGACCGCAGATTAGAATACAATAGAAGGAGACTGGTTCGGATCATAAGAATCATTAAATATATATTTATACAAATATGATTTGACTATAACCATTGCTACTCTCAGCATAAACTTATGCTTTGTACAATTTTGTCTCAAATTGGTGGGAGTTTAATTTTAAAATATATTCATTGTTAAAAAATATAAACCAAATGTCACTACATAGTATAAAACAAAGTCGTTTTTATCTGTCTCCCATGTGCGCTTAAATATTTTAAACTACGCAACGGATTTCATACCGTTTTTTATTAGATGTATTCGAAGGATGTGAATAATGTAAATACACCATTAATAGTTGGAAATACTGTTTTAATGTTAGTTAATTGATGTCGTAAATAATTTCATTTTCCGCTTCTACATGCAAACGCAAGCTAACCTACAAATTTATAAAAATTGTAGTGATACTGTAGTTACATTAAAAGGTCTAACAGAAACTTCTTCGGTGTATATACCATCTTTATTTCTTAAGGATATCTCACAATAACATCTTTATGTAATTACTTTCACGACAAATAATGCTTATTTCGAAGCGTTTTTTAACCAATGCAGCATTTATCCTTAATCCTAGAAATACCTTTAAACATTGTTCATTTAATTATAGATGCCGATATGCCCTTTAAGCATATCATCATCACGCATTACAGCCTAATTATGCCCACTGTCTGAATCGAAGAACCTCCCCTAATGATCTCCACGCGGACCGATCCTTGCAGTGACATCCATCTGCTACCCGCCACCTTAACCAATCATCCGTCCATCTGGTAGGGGTCTCCACTCCGCTTCGCTTTCCGTTCGTGGACCACCGAGACCTTCCCCCCATGCCATCGTTTACGCATCTATGTCCGTGCCACGCCCTTAACTTGCTAATCCTTCAAATAACTCCTTTAAAGATCATGATTTAAATATATTTTTCAAGATATTATAGATCGTATAGGTTATAGGCCTATACACATATCATGATTGCGTCACGTTACGCATAATCTTTGAATCTCTTCCGCCGACTCGTGCCACTTCCTCACGATTGTTGAATGAATATTGTTAGAAGATCATTGTATTTTAACTCACTTGTTTGACGCCATTTGTGTGTTTTTTTTTTTGGTTTTATTGCGTTGACAGTTACTGCAGCACAAAGAGTTTCAGTTCGATCAAATTTCCCGGGCAATACAAAATTGTGCTCATAACATGTCTGTTTGTATGCTGGGTGTATTCTAATACAATAGATCATGTATTCACGAAAAAAATGTCTGTAAGTATGTTTTCCCGTTGTTTAGTACCCATTAATACAGACTTCATGGCTAACTTGGAGCTAGATGGCGCTGTGTGAATGTCAGTGATTTATTACTATATAAACATTACCTAAGGGGGTAAAGTTACGATAGCCAAATTACTCATTCAACGCGACGAAGTCGTGCGCAAATAGGTAGCAATATAATCACCAGCCATAAAGTGAATCACCTTTTTAGTATCAAATAAAGAAAGATATTCTTATTAATTATAAGAAGGAGAATGTTTATAGAGGGCCGATAGTGGTATAAATAAATACCAAAAGTGATTGCTTTTACGCAACTAACAAACTTTATTTCTTTATCACAAAGTCATGGAAACAATTACCTTCGGTAAGAGGCGCTTATCGTCGTGTTGGCAAATAGACACAGGTAAGCCATGCATACATGCGGATCGAGCTCATTGCTGTGTTATATGATTCAAAGGCGGACAAACGTATTTTACTTAGATGGAGACTCGATGGGTACCTAATCGTCAGTAGGTACCGCAGTGCCAGTCTCCTGTGAATTAAAGTGCATGCATCTTTGTGTTTTGATAGGCATGTGCTAAGCGCAATATCGGTATAAGGACCTAACATCTGTGCTTCCGTACGGGCGTAAGCGCATGATGAGAATAATATAACTATTATGTGGTCTCGTTCATGCTGCTCGTCGTGTCACCGTACACTTACACCAGGTGAGCGGCCTGACCGTCCTATACATTTTGTAACATAGATTCTACAGGTAGCAAGATCCCAATTAATTCTGAAAATAAATATAGCCGAGGTATTACTTACTGACTGCGGATTGGTTCAAGTTCCAAAGTCACTCAACGCGCAATAGAGCAAGTACTGCTTGGATCTCCTCTTAGGTATAAGATTCAGAATGATTCAATCCTAAGAGAACTAAAGTTCACCCACCCGCGTTACAGGCCCACCGATCACAAGTTTGAATGGCAGTGGGTAGTCACGAGTCAGACACCGATGCCGTATTGGAGCAGACGAGTCTGATGAGGACCGCATCTTGGCAAGCGTAGCGTAGACGCGCTCCGCCTCGAAGGACGACGACTTGCGAAAGGCGCTGGTGGAACATGGATGGAAACAGCGAGACCGGGATGTTTGGCGCAAAATGGGAACCTAGTCCAGCATGGACAGCGATAGTTGAAGAGAGAAGGTACTTACTTTTCTGAAAGTACAAGAAAGCAATTACCACTATAACCCCTTGTCTGCTGTTGATCCTCCACAGATCTCGTCTGACAAAGATTTTCTTTTGGGTCTCACATGGTCAATTTAGAGAATTAGAACAGTGAGACCTACGGGACATGCGTTTATAATCCCAAGACCTCGTTAACTGTAGATGAGATCGCTTGAGTATCAAAAGCACTACCTATGTTGCGTTTACCGTCGAACGTTAGGTAAACACTTACCTACATTGAGTTTAAGATATCGTAGAGCACCAGTCCCGTAGAATGAGGTCGATCGAGTCCCAAAAGCCCTACATACCTATGTTGCGTTTACCGTCCAACATTAAGTTAAAGCACTACCTTGCCGTTGAAGGGTTTGAAGGATGGTGCAGTAGGGCGCAACACGTGTAGTGTTCGAGTCCCTAAAATGCTATATTGTGACCAGTTAACTTCAAAGGATAACTTATGAAGTCGAATATAAAAAACACAAATTAAAATATGCAAACTTTGGCAAACAAAACAATTTTCAAACTTGAGAGCCAGGAGGTATTTTGCCACATTTCAGTTAAAGCGTATAATATTATTTATTTTTAAAAACTATTGCCTAAAATGCTTTACCAATCAAATGCCCAGTTGCATTATCTACAAGTTAACTTTACATGAGAAAAATAAATCCGTAAACAAACCAAATAAAATAAATTAACAGAGGTAAATAAATTAATAAGTATTAGCTATTTATTTTAACCGTGGTATTAGTACAATGTAAACTAAAATAAAAGATAATTAAGATATATTATATATCTACCAAAATAAATAAAAAAATACATACATATACATAATACTATATTAGATCAAAAGTATAAGATTTCTCACAAATTAAAAAAAATGCAAAACAGAAGAATATACAAATAAAACAAAGAATGAGAAACTGGAATAAAAACTCAAGAAATAACATAACCCTCCAGAAAATGATGCACAGACACTAATGCTAATATCATAAACGGACATCAAACGACATCAAAACACTTAAATTAAATGAAAAAAATTATATACTGACCCAAAATTACATCTGCAATGAATTAACAATTATGTTATAAACTTGCGAAAATACTATAGTAATCAACATAGCTGTAGTACCGTACAAACCAATATAACAACCATCAAAAAGTAATTTAACACAGGTAAGCGACACAAATAATGAAATAATTAAAAATTTAAACAAACTAAGGCTACAGGATGAATACATAAGGAACGGACATTATTAAACAATGCACTTTATTGCTACACCCATTACCTCAGATAATAAGCTTTCTCTAGTTCAGGTCATTTTCCAACACAATAAAAAAAATATGTAAACCCTTACATAAAATGTCACTTATGATACAGGGCAAGATAGACCAATTACTGTAAGTCCAATACCTGTTAACCCTTGAAAGTAATATACGAAAAAATTTTATTCGTGCATGACGTGGACCAACTGTCAAGGATGACATTTGGCTTCGTAGAAATAGCTCTACGACATAGCAGCTTTCAACTCTACCAGATATAACTAAAATAAGATAATGATTGCAGACATTAAGCATGTATTTCTCGATACTGGCAGGCTATTCGATTTGTGTTCCATTCACTTTTGATAGAAAAAATGGAAAGATACGATCCGAGCACAGCCCATTATCATGTAAAAGCTATTATCGGAATCGCCAAACAATGCGTAGTATAGAAAAACCACAATAAGGTAAAAAAGTCATAATTTTACTTATGCTTCATAATCATTGGCGTGCCCTCAAGGCAGTATTCTGACCTTGCTCTTCTTATTTAAAAAGACAATAATGATCTACCAGTGTCTTTAAATCAAAAAATTATTTTATTCGGCAGATGACATACACTGGTACGCAGCTATTAACAAAGAAACTAATTAATTATCTAACACTACATTA
>PQWD01003315.1:0-24759 GCA_019425675.1 Leucinodes orbonalis
AGTACGTCTCACACACTTGTGTTGCGTGAGACGTCTATTGCTACGAAAATAAAAATTAACTAATATTCGAAACTGTTTCTGTCACTATTATTATTTGTTGTTTTCCCCCTGGCGGTTTTTATATATGTTGTATTGTATTCTTGGTTCAAAGTGTGTGTGTGTCTGTGATGTTCTTCGGTAGTACCTACTACTTCAAAGATAAGACCATTCACCCACATTTTGGTGGTGAGTAAACCGATTTCATTAAAAGTTATTTTTAATTTTGAGTTCCTCAGATTTTTTGTAAAAATCACTTATATTCACACAATGATATCTAGTTATAAGTACATAAAGGTAGATACGCCATTCCGAAATTTCTTTGAAATGTGTTCGAAATTCGATATATTTGTATGTGTGCTGTCACTGCATTCGGAACACTTTTTTAAATGTTTTTGTGAGCATATTACGAATCCATACTTTTTTACATGATTGTATTCACATCTAGTGACGGCTTTGATTAAACTACGAGTCTGATCGATATCCTTACCATAAATATTTAAAAAAAAACGGACCAATTGCAAAAGTGAAGAGCTGATCGACGCAAGTAACACCGTAATATAAAAATCAACAACTTTCAATTAACAATTCCAGGTTTCCAAGTCTTTGGTATTGGTCCACTTTGGACCAATACCATTAACTTATTTAAGATGTCATTGCTCATGGAACTTCCGCAGCAGTTCTCGGAATCGCGGTAAAGTATTCCACATTTGATGCATTTACTCATTATTCTATTGAAATTGGGTGTCTCAAATAAACACAAGATTTACTGACGCGAAATGAGATGCACTTTAATAATACTTAGCTGCGTATCACGCCAATCAACATTACATTCGTTGTGGAATGTTAATTCAAGAACTAAGGTTCTAGAATTTTCCCAGTCCATTTGTATTGGCATTTAATTGCAGTGAGGACAGTTTTTGCTGCTAATCACCCCAGTAATCCCGGCCTAATGACCTCGAACGTCCGCTTTAACTCAAGCTTAAGAGTTACCATTAATTGCTGTCCCAAGACCAATTTGCTGTAAAATGTAGATGTTTTGTGCTAAATAGTTTTGTATTGAAGAGTTTCTCAGTAGATTATGTTCAGCGTAGACAGAAACTGACAAATACTATGTGTAGTGGTTATACAATCATTTTTGATATACCGACCAGTAAAAAACCGAGAATTCAGATAATTTGTAGTAATTGTTAGTTTTATTTTCTTACTCGGGGAATTTTTTAGCGTTGTTTAGATGCTAAAGCCTTTTTTAATGCTCTAACTTTGGGTTTTAAAAAGTTTTTAACAAGTTACAAGCTAAGTACGTGATAATTTAACTTTGGAGATTTTAGAATCAAGTAAAGAACCTCATCTTTGACCCTTACCGAGAGGTTATATAATAGTATTTAAGTATGTTTATTAATATTGTAGCTCACTAGTGTGGTCTGTTGCCTTTCGATCTGGAGGGCGCAGGTTGAAATCCCGCAACTTACCAATGTCTTTTCGAATTTTCGAAATTATATGTACGTTTATCCGACGCTCATACGGTGAAGGAAAACATCGTGAGGAAACTAGGCGTGCGGCCTACGATGAAATTTAAAGATGCGTGAAGTCGGCCAATCCGCACTGGGCCCGCATGGTCGACTAAAACCTCGACGGGTAGTCTCGTGCCCCTCGGCGGACAGTACAATGAGCTGATGATGATGGATGATGATAACAAATCCATTATTTACATCACATTACATGGTTATGATGATGCATATAGAAGTTTTCCAATAGGTGACGCCTTGCAAGGACATACCAAATACATGAGAGGTCTAACTAGATATCTTAAAAACTAGGTGTAGATTTATATTTATTTAATCTTTAGGCACAAATTATGTACAAAGGCGAACTTAATGCCAAGTGGCATTGTCTACCAGCTAACCTTTTGGGTATCAGAGAAAGACAAAAAGGTGCGCGAGAAAAAGAAGAGAGGGGAAATAAAAGGTTTGACAGTAACAAATAACTGAAAATAAATAATATACTAAAGAATATATATAAATAATAATATTATACAAAGGTTTACATCTTGACTAGGTAGATAATAAGTCGTTTACGAGTGGTGGGTACGAGTACTTCGACACTGCTTCGATAAAACACTATATGAAAATAGTCAAAGCGTCCGTTGAGGGCCAGTTGCTAAATTACTGGTTACATACGAGAACAAACATCTGTAGTCTTCTAGTAGGAGAAAGTTGACAGAAAATCTGGTAAAGAGAACTGGTCGTTCGGTTTATCGTCATCAGCTTATTTCCCTCTGTATTGCACAGTTCTCCCTGCACACCATAATCTAGAAGAAAATAAGGAAATTCGTAATATTAGGGGTATTTTCGTTGTAACATTATCACCTCGGTCATACAGTACTTGGACTCTACCGACATTCTTATTTTTTTTTACAGTTACGTAGACAGAGGATACTTCTTTTATTCGAATAAGTGTCCAAAGATTGGAACTTAAAGGCAACGCTGCATGGTGAGTAAAATAGGTACATTTCATGCATGTTAGCTCAACTTTTACGACGACGTCTCTGCTATCCAGCCCTCTCAAATACATTTCATATTCAAACGCTTAGCGGATTTAGGTGAGAGTAAAATCACTCACCATTCATTTCCTCTTTTACGTACCAATAAAAGCTCACATAAGTGTAGGAAAGCGCATAAGTCGTTTCCAATGGCGACGTTGTTTGATATCCCATAAACATCGGGATGGCACTTGCGTATGTTAATATTGACATGTTTCTCTGAACGCGCAGATAAAACTTGATTAGAAAATGTCCGGGACAATTGGTCAGGAAAATGGATATTGAGTATTAAAGAGCGTCGGTGGCTCATTGTTGTGGACTGTGGCCTTCCGATCTGGAGGGTGCAGGTTCGAATCCCGCCACGTACCAATGTCATTTCGAATATTCAAAATTATATGTTACGTTTATCCGCTAAAAGCTTTGATACCTGTAACTTTTAAGCTTGAACCAACTGAGCAACTGATTAATAAGTAATTTATATGTAGTTTAATATTAAATTTCTATTTCTCAAAGTTGACTGTAGTACCTTACGTCGTCGTTGTTCACTGGGTAAGTGAAGACCAGATTTTTTAGTTCGCTTACTAAGAAATTTGAACGCCAAATAAATCTCCTCGGTTTCAAAATATGTTGCCATAGTGGCTTAAAGGGTTAAATATGCCAGTGATATTCGTTTACACTTTATTAAATAACATGGGAACTTTCCTCTGCGGCAATTTGTGTGCATCATGTGAAACACTGTTTTTGGTGTCGCACACTTTTTACAATAACTGTAAACTTCAATATGATGCATACATTATTGTACATCTGACCTCGTCGCTATACGTGTTATGAAAACCCATCCTTATTCGGTTAACATCAACTGGCCATGTATGGATAAAGAAATGTTTAATTTTCGTTTAGTCAATTTAAAATGGCATGCCATTAATGTCAAGTAGTTTCTTTTAAGATTAGCCGTGAGAAAACGGGGAAGTATAGGATGAGCTATATATGTATTTTACTGTAGCTTTCTTGGATTTAGCTTAGGTTTGCATATTTATTTCGATATTGTGTCTTTCTTGAATTAAGGGATTACTTCAAAACAGTACTGTTATATAACTGCATGTTATGTTTGCCTGTTACTGATTTTGTATGATTTTTGTATTTAATGTAACAACTGTAGGTGAACTTAAATAAATAAAAAACAGTGAAGGGTTTATAGTCACCACGCCGCTTGGTAGACCGGTTTACGTTTGGCTAGGCTCTCTACTGCACTATATACAGTTGTCACCGATTATAATTATAATCGCCATAATATGTAAAGATGGTGACAACTGTATTGAAATGAGCTATCAATATTTTTACTATCCGCTCGAACGTACCACTTGCGTAAACAATTGTTATAAATTAGAATGCATGTAATGCAATACTTATCATTAATAATATTATTACCATAAACAACAATGAATTCATGTATTGTGTGTTGTGAGCTTAACACCCGTGCTACGTACGGCGCTTAATTAATTGACAGTGACCCTATAGAAGGTTATATCCCCTAGTAATTATATGTTGGACGAAGGTGTGGAATGCATTTTTATGGTTATGGGTATGGTTTGGAGGAATCTGTCTTCATAGACTAGTATCCTTAGATTTATCATATTTATAAAGCGATTATCTCCAACCAATTCACTGCTGGACTCAATATAGATTTTTGACATTCTGCGTCAAATAACTTTGTTTCCGCTTAGTTGTTGGTCTCCTTTCAATGCCGCTCTGTTATCAGGCGTATCCCTTACCATCAGGGACGTCTTGACCGTCCTGTATTCTAACTTTAAATACGTCGTCGGTCCATCATCATCGGGTCGAACGGAAGGCGTCAAACGCTACGTTATTATATTATGCGATTGATAATTATTTACTCTGATCATTTGTCTTATTTTTATTCACATTTATATAAATAAATGAATTATATATACATCACAGTATGTGATGATACAGTTATCAAGTTTGGAAAAAAAAACGTAAAAAAAACTTTGTAAACAAACATCGAATATTGTAAAGCCAATTTCATCGCAATAAATTACAAATAAACAATAAACAAAAATGTTTCCAAACCATGTCCGCTAACAGTACTTTTATCTGAAGATGAAGCATCAGATAGGAAATGGAAATGACGGCCATTCAACACGTGTTTGGTCATAAAATAAAAACCAAAGATTTCGCCCGATTGTATCTCTTGGGCTGGACGTTGAATGTAATAAAAATATGAAGATTTAGAAACAGAGGTATTAAGGTATATACACTATTGGGCATCGTTGTTCATTTGTGGACGTAGCCTTACGATCGAGCGCACGAGAGCGCAGGTTGAATCCCGCCACGTTTCAATCAGTTTCGAATTTCGAATTAAATGTACTTATCCGACGCTCTTATAGGAAAAAACAACGTAAGAGAATCCTGCGCACGCGTGCGAAAGATAGGTTTGTGCGTGAAGTCGCCATTCCGGACTGGGTTTGCGTGACGACTACGGTTAAATCACCCTTTACGGGTCGGCACGAGCTGAAACGTTGCATACATAAAGCTTCTATAACGTAAGTATCCCCTAATTAAGTATGTTGATAAATTCCACCCCTCCTAACCCAATACTAAAATATCGAATCTTTTAACTTTATTTTGTTTGACCTGATTTTTTAAAATATATAATCAATGTAGTCTTTCTATCACAATACTGATATCCCCATAAAGATCTCGTGAAAAAGTAAATTACATTTGTAATGATAATAATTATGTCTTTAGAGTGAAAGCGAATCCCGAATAAAAATGATGGAAAGCTTATGTATTCAGTTTTTTTGGCGTTGTTGCTAGGGCCTTAGAATTTTTTAATTGCATATTTATTTTTTCTTATTGTTTAACTAGAATTATGATATGTTCGCGATTCGTTCATAATAAATCACAAAGTTTCACTCTTACGTAGTACGTACGTTAGTCACGGTTACTGTAAGTAACTAAAACGTTCGCATAGTTTAAACATTATAATGCTATAAATACGCAAATAATTAGTCAAATTGTTATTATTACAGTTACAGGTTAGTTTTTCTCTCTTCAACCAATCGCAATCCACTGCTGACCCCCATTTGCGCCAGAATCCCGTCCTCCGATCGGTGACCTTCCGTAAGTCGTCGTTCTGTCTATTCTTAATGTTATAATGCATTGTTCTCATTTGAACATCAATAAATTCTTGGACTGTATTCGTTTGTATCATAATGTAATCTAAAATAAAAATATTTTAATTTTATTATATGAATTTTATTGGGAGAACTAAAACCTATGTAAAACATGGTAGTACTATGTCCAAGTAAATAAAGTTCATTATTATAATAATACTCATAACTCTTTATTGTCTCACAAAGCCTTAACATGTTGGTCCCCACGCAAGTTTCATTGGACCAGTCTTCAAACCGTGGACTCCAATACATATTACAAATAATTAAAATTCAACTAAAGTGCCAACCCTGAAATATATACCTACTGCATCATCCGGCGAGCGCGAGCGGCACCGTTATACAAAAAGAACAACAATTACTGGCCAATTCGGATTCGTCCACAAACACGAGCAAACACACTGAGTGATTGGTCGCGGATTGCATCGGAGCACGAGTTGTTTGAACTAATCGAAATGGTACGGAACCAGTGGTTACGGGCAGTGCTTTTGGGAATAAAAGTATCAATGCAAAGGCTTGATGGGGCCTTTGCATTGATGAATTTTTATTTGACTAGGTGGTAGACTCGATACTGAGTCGTCTAGGTAGGTACCACCGCAGTGCCAGATATCATCCCGTGAAACAGGAGTGTTATGCTCTTTTGTGTTTCGGGATGAGGGCACTGTAGCTAGTGAAATTACCGGGTTTAAGAGACCTAACATCTTTTGTCTCGGGTGACGTCATCTTTTGTCAGCTACTATACCAAGGGTTCCTGTTGAACCTGGTTCAATCCCCGGGCAGTACAAATATTTGTGTGTATTTCTGTTTGTATTGGTCTGGGTGTTTCTTCCTTCCTTCCGATGGAACGATGATGAGGATTCTTCGGCCTGATGAATTGCGAAAGGTGGAGTTTGGCTAAGAAAAGCGGAGCACCGGAATATCTGGCGTAGACTCGCCTCTTATGATCAGGACTGGACTGCGATAAGTTGAAGACACATAATATCTAAAAATGACAGCTAATTTTACTATTTATGATATCCCTAATGAGTGACCCGGTTAACTGATCAAGTGTTAAAAAAGTGCAAGCAAAAAATATTGCAAACGCTAATGAGTAGCGGTGAAACCGATACTAGTTTATAGATTAATTTCAATGTTTTCCTCCTTGCTCTTTGCCTTTCACCCCAAATTGAAGTGACGTGACATTTTTAGGTCGAAAACATTTTGCATTTAATCGTAGCTAGGTACGTTTCTGTTTTATTGCTCTACTAATGCCATAGCTATATCCATGACAAACTTTTTTGTTTTAACCAAATAAAACGGTAAATAAGGCCGCCTGTGTGGAACCTCAAACTTACTTATATGATACCATAATAGTAAGGTTTTTAAAATGGCTGTTTTACGTTTAAAAGGATGAGAAAGGCATCGATATAGTGACCAGAGAATGCAAATCTTAACTTCCAAGGGCGGATCGTGAATTTGTGGAGACCTGGCCGCCTTTGCGACACCAATGTTATATGTTAATTATAAATATTGTTCAATATATTGTATTCCTTTCTAAAAGGCAAGCAACGCACCGGTTACACTTCTGGTGTCTCCGTTGTTCATGGGCGGAGATGGTCACTTTCCATCAGGTGACTCTCTAGCTCGTTTGCTACCTATAACATAAAATATGTATATATATATATATATATATATATATATATATAAATACATTTCAATCTACGCAAGTATTAGACGACCTTAGTATTAGCAAAAGACTACCTTATTGTTGTGGTAGCGATTGCTTCCAGGCAATCTTTGGGTGAGAGGGAAACCGAAGCGTCTACTGTGATTAGCCCTAGGGGCCCTTGTAACCTCGGGGCCCTGGGCTGCAGCACAAACAGCCCTGTCTGATCCATAGTCAGAGTTATGTAGTCTTTTTCGAATGGGTGCTGTGTCTAACTAAACCAATTATTTAGATCACTTCTGAACGCACTTCCCCAACGCCATCCAGCCCTGAAATGCTTTATACATAAATATAATTCCTCTTAAAAATCACTAAAAATAACCTCAAACAATTTACTGAGGTTCAATGGACCCGAAATGCTTTATTGACAAATGAAACTTTTAATTACTGTTAAATAATTACACTTTTCAGACCCGCCGGAGCAATTTACAGCGAGATTACACAAGTTTTTGTTTGGCTGTAATTTTTTTGTTAAATTTTCATTGTGAAATTTTCATCATTAGAAACTCTGTCCTTTGTTTTAACAGATAATATTAGCTTCAACGTACACTTCTATGCAAGTCTGATACGAATTTAATTAAATTTTGTCCATGCTTTGTTTGTGTTTAAACATTGTGAATTGCTTATGACGCGATATTGGTATGAAATGTATGCTCGCACGTTCCTTACCCAGAACTTCACTTTGTAGCCAATCCACACCATTGAGCGTCGGTGGCTCAATGGTGTGGACTGTCGCCCTCCTACCGAGAGGGCTGAGGTTCAAATCCCGCCACGTACCAATGTGTTTTCCAATTTTCGAAATTATGTGTACGTTATCCGACGCTTTTACGGAAGGAAAACATCGTGAGGAAACCTTCATGCACGCTTGCGAAGAGATTCAAAGGTTGTGTGTGAATTCGTCCAATCCGCACTGGGCCCGCGTGGATGGCTACGGCCTAATCACCCTATAGGCTCGTGCCACTCGGTGGGGACGTTTAATGAGCTGGTGATGGTGATGTAGCCAAATGGCATAACGGAACCCTTTTAGATTCGTCATGTCCGTCTGTTTGTCCGTATGTCACTGTCACTTTTCTTCGAAACTAAAAAAACTAGACCGTTCAAGCTTTGTATGTATAACAAACAAATCTTTATCAGTGGTTTTCTTCGAGTCTTAGGATTATAATAAGATTGGTTGTACAAGATAATGTAGCTGCTAGCACGTTTTGTATAAGTTATTTTTTTTTACAAATTGCCAATGCCCTGATGTGGGTTGAAATAAAAACAAACGGTCGTGCAGCTTCATGGTTTCTCCTAAAATACCTATAAAGCGTGATGGAAACTTAATTAGATTTTACGTATTATCTTTCACTCTTTGTGTCACTCTCTTCACCGTATAGGGGTTGCAATTGTAGATAAATAACAGCCTTATTGTTCCGTGGACAAAGGCAAAGAGCATCTCGCCGCTGGCTATGATATGCAATTCTGTTAAACACAAATACTATGTAGGGGCCGTCGAGATAGCTTTGAGAGTCGAGAGCCTTCTTTTGCAGATTGCCTGAAGCTAAAAAGCTATCTGTGGGTAAACACTGTATTTTGTATTTTAATCGTTTTTTATTATATTTTGTATATTTTTTGACGTTGATAAGTGCTTTTTGTAAGCCTAATTTGAAATAAATGTTTTTGACTTTTGAATTTTTTGACTTTTGCATGTTCTCGGACTTTATTTGTTTTGCAATAGTGTTTCGAAAACGTTGATGTTTGTGAGTTCGCGTACAATTTGACATTTATTATATAACTGACGGAGAATCAGATACCACGGCCTATCAGAAAACCGAGTAAAGCAATGATTTGTGAACTTTTTAGCAATTAATCCACAGTCATGATTATCATCATAACAGCCTAAAATGTCCACTGCTGAATGAAGGCCTCCCCTTATGATTTCCACGCGGATGACTAGCAGCTGTCAGCCAAATGCTACCCGCTACATTAATCAGGTCATCCACAAACATCTCGTCGTATTGGAATATCTATGAGGTCATCTGTCCATCTGGTTGGGGTAATTAGTTTAAAAGTTATTATTTAAGAATAATCTTTGAACAACAGATTAGCCTTTGTGAACTCAATTATTCAAGTATTCTCGGATCGGAACAACCGGTTACGCAGTTTATTACGCAGGCACGGTCAATTTGCATAAGAAAAATAACAAGAAAAACAAAATCCTCTCGCCAAAGTAGAGCCAGGTTCGGAAATGAGCGGATATTAAAGAAACTTCAACTTTTTTACCAAAATTAAAGTCAAAATCAATTTATTCATTTTAAGCGTATAAATAGTTTTTATGAGTGTTTAATCAGTCAATCAAGTATTTAAACAATAAGTAAGTATTTAACCAGTCGGTATATCAAATATGCGGGCGGCGGTCAGATGTTTTTAAATGAAAAAGTATTCTAAGTAAGCTGTGTACAAGGTACAAAGATAGCTCACTTGGTAGCAGTGGACATGCCGCTTATAATATCAAGTGATCTCAAAGAATCTACGATGCAGTAGCTACCTTGTGACTTCAAGATACTGAAACCTTATTTTAGTCTGTCTCAAACAATTTTAAGGATGAATTTGCATACTTCTCTCACAGTTATAACACAGAACACTTAAAAAATTTTCTTATAGTATTTAAATTAAATCCTGCTATAAAATAATGTGTCGCTTAAGCGCAAAGCTCTACACATTTAAATAAAAACAAGGTCCACCCAGGCGTCCCTATGTCAGGCATACCACGCGAAATATTGTCCTGGATAGAGATCCCATCTGTCTTCATAACGGACGCATTGAGGGCAATACCCGCTAAATTACTTATGAGCGGGATCGCTTTTGCACTCGCCTCCTTCGGGAATATTAAACTTGCTTTGTCGCTAGAAAATGCACACGTGTAGGGTTAAACTCAATATGCATGGATTCTTTGTGCGCAAGGTTTATAAATTGGTATATCAAGATAAGTTATAAACGGTGATGGCGAGAGGTTTTCTAGATTAATAACAGAATGACCCGCTGCGTGTGCTATGAAAAACAATGAAAATGTATTATTTATTGGGAGATTTTGCCCGTCAATTATAAACTCATGAGGGGCTTATTTCTTAGAAAACCTTTTTCTTAGCATATCGGCCTCACAGAACACTAACGTGCAATGAGTTCCGCCGAGTGGGTGAGGTTACAGTCGACCCAAAACTCCTACCCCTCTTTATTCATATCACTTTGTTTTAATCAATCGCAAATTGCCTGACAAGCTCGTAGGTCCTAACCATTTTATTCCATATATCTTTTGCTATATCATTATCCACCTTTTACTATTTTAAATATAACTAGTTGATCCCCGCGGTATCAGATTATATTCTACCGCAGTAAAACAACCTAAAAGTGCCCAGCTCGCGCGCGCGGCCACCGTGCGGTAAAACATTGCTGTATTTTTATGAAATAAAATGAATTTTCTAAAATAAAATGTAGCCTATGTTATTTGTGAATAATGCAGCTTTCGAATGGTGAAAGAATTTTTGAAATGGGTTAAGTAGTTTTTGAGCCTATTCATTACAAACAAATAAAGTTTTCTTCTTTATAATATTAGTACACATAACGAAATATACCGGATTCATGTCTACAATTTTTCATACCGCCAATTATCTCCGTCAAGAAGTCAAACTAGAATTCTGTCGATTGATATCAATTTAGGATATTACGGTTCAATTTCGTTTCCATCGACAGATGATCTCACCTCTCACTCAGAATAAATAATACTGAGCGACGTGACGGGGAAATAAGCTGGGAAATGTTTGGATATTGAAAATTGTGAAGTGAAAAATTATATTAACGTCATGTCACGTATCAGTGGCTAATGTGTACACATGGTTGTGCTTTGATGGCGATAAGCCGAATATGTATGGATCATTCTTTCTTTAGAGCGTCGGTGGCTCAATGGTGTGGACAGTTGCCCTCCTATCGGGAAGGCTGAGGTTCAAATCCCGCCACGTACCTACTAATGTGTTAACGAATCTTCGAAATTATATGTACGTTATCCGACGCTCTTACGGTGAAGGAAAACATCGTGAGGAAACCTTCATGTACGCCTGCGAAGAGATTCAAAGGTTGTACGAGAAGTCATCCAATCCGCACTGGGCTCGCGTGGACGACTAAGGTCTAATCACCCTATACGGGTAGGCTCGTGCTCCTCGGTGGGGACGTTTAATGAGATGATGATGATAATGATTCTTTCTTTAGTCAAGCTGCAGTTGTGCCTTTGGCACTGCAGATAACGATAAGCGGAGATACTATTTATTGCATGAAAGGTGGCATGTAACATGTCAGTGACACTTCTATTGTCTCCGTTGTTTGTGGGCGAAGTTGATTACTTTCATCAGGTGACTCCTTTTAAATCTGTATGAAATGGCAGAGAGCTGGTCACGTATGTCGCAGAACCATTGGAACAGGCGATTTCTAGAGTGCAATTCGCGCTTATGAGTAGCGTAGGAAACCCTCCGGCCTGATGCACTATGGTCTTGCGAAAAGTCGCTAAATGAGGAAGATCTATTTCCAGCAATGTACTGCGACAGATGTAGGCTGCAATAAGATATTCAGCCTTGCTTTTTGGACGATTCAAAATCATCTTGAAGAAGCATTTTCGAGTTTGAGTTTATCCCTAGGAGAACTAGAGTGACCGACATAGCTCACAGCATAAAAAGTTGGAGTGGCAGTGGGCAGGACACATAGTGTGTAGAACCGATGGCCGATGGGCGAAAAGGTTCTCGAGTGGCATACGCAAAACGGAAAACGAAACGTTGCCAGAACAGATGGACTAATGACCTGGTTAAGGTCTAATGGCAGGTAGCAGATGGATGTTAACTGCTAGGGATCGGTCCGCGTGGAAATCATTAGGGGAGGCCTTCGGTCAGCAGTGAACATTTTACGCTGTAATGATGAGTATGAGTTTGAGTTTGTTCTTAACTAATCAACCTCTCTATTGTCTCACAGGTCTGCTGTCGCTGGGCAAAGTGCTCAACTTCTTCCAGTGGGTGGAGAACGGGAGTGCCACCCAGCGAGTACACGGTGGCCCGGGCTGGCATCTGCCTTAACGCCTATGACTGCCGCCAACGGGACGGCAAGGCTGCCGGTGACTGCGCCCATGGCCTCGGAGTATGCTGTGTGTGTAAGTTCTCTTGTCTTTAAAATTACTCGGTCTTGAACATCGTTTTTTCGGATATAGAGGGAGAAATGAGTCGAGTTTGCTTAGGAAAAGCCAATTTAATCTACATTCTTGTTTTTTTTTATGAAACATGATTTTATATTATTTGCTTGATTGATGATTCACCTGATGTAAATGATATCTCCCGACTCCAGAGTAATGATTTTTATAATACATAGTGTCCAGGTCGCTTAGGACACTCGCCTAATGGTAAGTGATATGCTTGATAATGACAGAGCGGCATTGATAGAGACTTTTTGGTCTGATAAAAGTTATTATTCTCCATCAATGCAGCACTTCGCCCGTCACCCGAGACAACAGATGTTAGTACTCTTATACCCGGTAATTTCACTAGCTACAATGCCTTAACCCGAAACAAAAGTGCATAACTACCGCTTCACGGTACGATATCTGGCACTGCGGAGGTACCTACTAGACTCAAAAGAAGAGAAAAGAAAAATAGAGGAGGGAAGGGTGAATTTGAGTCTCCGGTAACTTCACTTAATCGATGAATACAACGCAAAAAAATGCTTCACACCAGTGTTCTGTAAGGCAGATTTATAACTACTTATCTTATTGCTCGTACCTTAAACCTGTGCGGTCATCATGCAACCAGCCCTATCATCCTAGAGCAGGGTCAAAGGGTAATGCCGAATCCCATCACGCGGGTCCAATGCAGATTGATAGGTGTTTATGTTGGAAGCAACGTTTTAATGTGCCACCGAAGCACAGAGGTACTCAAGGTAATAATTTCTAGTATTTCTCATAATGTTCTATAAGACGCCATAATAACCAGTCCTATATTTTTGCGACAACACAAACCGCGCAACCCGATCAGCAAGTTGAAGTGGCAGTGGCTGGTCACGTATGTCGCAGAACTGATGGCCGTTGGAGCAGACGAGTTCTGGAGTGGAGACCGCGTCTCGGCAAGCGTAGCGTAGGACGCCCTCCGGCCCGATGGATCGACGACTTGCAAAAGGTCGCTGGTGGAGGCTGGATGAGGAAAGCGGAGGACCGGGATATCTGGCGCAAAATGGGGGAGACCTATGTCCAGCAGTGACTGCGATAGGTTGAATAGGATAGGACAACCGCAAACATTGATTGAATCAAACATATGATCTTTATGTAGCAAGGAAGTTTGTAGTCGATCACTAATCAACCACGTACGAGTATATATGAACAGTTAATCCATCGCCAAATTTCGAGCTAGGGTTGTGAACCTGCAATTATAAAGATTCATTTATTTTGATTAAAGGGCATCTAGAACAAAACTATTCAACCCGAACCATTATATATACCTTGGATCGATAGTTGTAATTTCAGTAGAGGTGAAATAATTACAATAGCTACATCACATATTTAATGAGAATAACATCACCCCTTTGTAACGAATGTGGAGTAGCTGAAGACGTTTACCATGTTTTGGTGGAATGTAACCGAAACGAACAGTTATGGAAAATATTATTTAAATGTAATATGTTTGAAAATGGCAAATGTAATAGTATTTTAAGCTCACCAGTATCTGATGAGACAAAATTATTGTATAAATTATATAAACAGTGGTTGAATTTTGTTTGACGACCCATTCGGTGTTGCGGTTGAGAGGTCAGCCGCAACACCAAGGGTTCCGGGTTCGATCCCGGGCAGTACAAACATTGTGTGCATGAACATGTCTGTTTGTAATGGTCTGGGTGTTTTCTATGTATAATATGTATGTATTTACAATATATATATATATATATATATGTATGTTTACTCGTTGTTTAGTACCCATAATACAGGCTTAACGCTTAACTTGGGGCTAGATGGCGCTGTGTGAATGTCAGTGGATATTTATTTATTATTATTAATTTAAGATCATAAACAATGTAATGTATGTATTGACAAAGCTCATTAATAAAGAAAAACAAGTCTGCATTTATTGTAAATCTTGGTACTATAAAACATCTTGGCGACCGAGGTGGTGGGCCTGGTGCGCGGTAACTCAGGTATTCTTACCTTTGTCAGGCATCATGTCTGTGTTTGTGCTGAGTTTAATTAACATCAGGTCATCAAACATCCCCACTGAGAGGCACAAGCCTACCCATACAGGGTGTACAGGCCTTAACCGTCCACGCGGGCCCAGTGTGGATTGGCCGAGCTCACGCACAACTTTGAAATCTATTCACAGGCGTGCGTAGGTTTCCTCACAATGTTTTCCTACACCGTATGAGCGTCCGCGAAAAGTACGGGTAGGATCGGTGGGGAAGTATGACCTTATGACGATGACAGTTTATAAAATATATTTGTTATAAAGTTGGCAGCCCTGCCACGAATTTGGTACAGAAAACCACGAATGTTTGCGGTATTCCTAATTGAATAGACGGGTGATTAATATTTGCGGTTATTAGTCCAGTAATGCGTGGGAGCATTAACAATACTAATTGGTTATTAAACACAGTGTGTTACTTACCTTTCTGCCCATCGCAATCGATCATGTGCGTAATGCTTTTAAGGCATACTTTCTATAAGAATTTTGTTTTGAAAGTTGAACTTATGAGCTATTGTTTGTTACTTTTAGAATTAAATAGGAAAGTTTTAATTTCTTCATCATTTGTACATTAGTGGTTAGCCAAGTTAACTTAATCTTTAAACATTTTTTAAGAATCCATACCTACTAATATTTTAAATGTGAATGTGTGTGTACGAGCCAACTCGTACATTTTTATATTATTCATTGGTCAGCTGCGACTGACCTACATTTAATTCAATTTTACGTTAATGTTTCATTATACAAATCAGTGTAAGTAAATCACTCGGCAAGTACATACGCGTTTCATTTAGCCCAACAGGGATCTATCACCACGGCGGTGTAACTTGTCTGACATTGACATACAGGGTGGCACAGCCCAATACAGTGTGTCTGTCCGTCTTTCACTGTTTTATAGAGCGACGAATTAACGTTTTTTAAGGAGATTAAGGATAAAGAGTGATATAGGCTCCTTTTGTCTCTTTCTAACACTCCATTGAAAGCCTGTGACCTGCAGTGAAACACTATTAGATGGTTAATTGAATAATATTTTGTTCCTTATTTCGTTATATAGTGGATCATATCGTAGACAGTAAACCAACCAAGGCATATTTATACAGAACCGTTTAAAATTTTTTAAAAGCAGTTACAAATCACCATCTCTATCTCCCAATTAAAACGACAAACTTTAAAACCAAAAAACAAACAAGTTCAATACAGCCTTCATTCATGCAACAAAAACCACCAACACTAAATGAATTTCGTACCCGACTGTACTCCTTCATAGTTGCAAACAAAACTGTTTAAAGTCCTCTCTACACGCTGTGAATCTTTACAACAGGTACAGTTGCCTGCAAAAGTGGCGAGCGGGACAAATGGCTAGCTGCAAATGGGCCATTCGGCGCGCACTTGGATGCTCCGTCGCATTATAAAATCGTGGTCACATAACAATTTATGACGTGTACGCCGTAAACTACGCGGTTGGTTCCGTACATTGTTAATGCTGCGGTTAGACGATAGTTTTACGTCGTTCCAGGTAACAGCCAGATAGCGTTTACCTCAGGACCACACCGTAGACTTCTTCGAGGGCGTCCGCAAATTTCGTGGGATAGATATTTAAAGAGGGGGGGGGGGGCGAATGCGTATGAGACCTACATTTTTTGAGTTCCAATAAAATCTCACTAGGGAGGAAGAGAAAATTTAAAAAAACACCTCACATACATAATGGACGCTCCCAGCCACAGGTGTTTCTCATAGGTACAAGTGACTGCGGATTGGTTACAAGTTCAAAGTCACTCAATTCGTAATGGAGCGAGCTATGCTCGGGGTCTCTCTTAAGGGTCAGGGTTAAGATCAGTACTCGCATTTGAAGCTAAACAAGGAGCTTAAACAACTAAAGTTCACGCAATTCTATATGCTGTTTACCAAGATTAGTGCGAAGCAATCAATGACATTATTGTACAAGTTTATGATTTACTGTCGTCTCCAAATTGTAGGTGTGAAAGGCTAATTTTGCTTGCTTATCAATTCTATTTAAACGCACGATAAACAGTCTGGACTAGTTAGGATAACAACCAGGTGGATTAGCAGATATATCTAAGTAGCAAATTGAGATTTACTAAGATAGGTGGTTGGTTTTAACATAATACGTAAACGAAATGTTAATATGAGCTTATAAGTAATATATAATGTGCTTATTAAATTGTCGGTAACATGTTATAAAGAAGAAAATTCAGTCCACGATAACATATAAAAACACTTAATAGCCCTTTACATCATGTTAGACTTTGTTATTTATTTTAATTTAAATAACTATTATTGAATATAATCTTTTGTTGAAGATAACCTAAGATGTTGGCAGATTAACTGTAACGATGTTCATCTGTGAACTTATGTTCAGAAATATGATATCGTACTACGGAAGGCGAGCCACTCCAGAACTCGTTTGCTTCAATGGCCATTAGTATTGCTACATATATGACCTAACTTCTACTTTAACTTGCTGATCTGACGACCGCTTATATATTTAGTTAGGTGGCTCAATGGTGTGGACTGTTGCCCTCCGCTCTGGAGGTGGTTCAAACCTCGACACGTACTAATGTTTTCGAATATTCAAAATTATATGTACGTTATCCGACGTCTTTAGGTAAAGGAAAACATCGTGAGAAAACCTGCGCAAGCCTGCGAAGAGATTCCAAGGTTGTGCGTGAAGTCGTCCAGTCCGCACTGGGCCCGCGTGGTCTACTAAAGCCTCAACACTCTTACTCGTGCCCCTCGGTGGGGACGTATAATAATGAGCTGACAATGTGAATGTGATGAATAACGTGAATAAAATATAATTTGTGATTTATCCTTTAGAGACTCCGTGCATAGCTCGCTTCATAGTCCAGTCTTTGAATCAATAATATTTGTTTAAATAGGACGCATTGCATAAGCCTTTGACGTGATCGTAAAGAACCGACAATAATCGTCCTGGTTGCTGTTTTCTGCAAATTAAGCTAATAATATTTTGATTATTACTGCACAACAAAAATAATATTATTTTTAAAGTTACACATTAATTTTGTGTTGTCGAGATTCATGTTAAGCCATGCTGCCAAGCACTTCCGAAAAAACCGAGCAGAAACATGTCGTCTAAAAAACTTTTCCTAATAGCAAACCTGGGCGGAGGGAACAAAAACTACATTGTCCTTTGCCTTTTGTCTCCGAAACCTATTTTTTTCCCTCGATCTGATACTAGTTGATACCGCGTATTGTTGGCGCTTTTTATTACAGTTTTTTGGTACAAACATCTAAATTATTACAAACAAGAAAGCTACTAACATAAAACAGGGTCTGGCCTTTACTTTGTGGAAATGTACGTAAAATATTACACAGTTTCGAAACAACGAACACAAAGGAATATTAGGTGAAAAGTTCATACTGCATTGCAAACAGTAGAAGTTTTAATGTTCACTTATTTCCAACATTTCTAACTTGGAATAATGGTTCATGTACGTGTATATATTCTTACTCAATTTTCATTTGTAATAGGCTTTGTGCATTAACATGTCTGGTGAAGCTTTCCTTAACTTACTATACCTAGTGAAACTACTCGATAAAATAGTCCTTAGATTCGTCACGTGTGAAGTGGGGTAAGGTAGTGTTGACGGAAAATATTAACAGTAATTGGTTTCCTACAATGATGTAAAAAGTATAGGTTCGTGTTATGCTCACAAAACAATCGAAAAAAGTATTCTGAATGCAGTGTCAGCGTACATTTACCTAAACCAATAGTACAAAGTGTACTCTCTTCTTCGGTTCGTTTTTAAGGTACCTTTATATATACAGAATATCATTGGTTTTCTTTAACATTATATCTTTCATGCGAAGGTAAGTCACTTATCATCAAGTAAGCGAATTGAATGTTCCATGTAGGTAACATGGCGTGTTAAACAAAGCCTCTAAACAGTAAAAAGGATGAGGAATATTGGCGCAAAACGCTCCGCCGGTAATTGGTAAAACATGCAACGTGAACTATTACGCCCGAGGCGCAAACAGAGAAGCGTAAATCTAATTACGCGAACTGTCTATTAAATTTAAAATGCGGTAATCAAGAGTTAATCGCGTGCGCACTCCATGGGACATAATGTAAGGTGATTGCGCGCGCCGTTAAACAAATTGCAGCCTCATCAGCAACTCGGCCGAGTTTTTGTGGTCGTCTACGGTAATGGGAGATTCAATTTGTGCTTCCATAAGAATTGTGAAGAGCCTGGAACTAACCCGTTAAAAGAATTACGTAGAATATTTGGATTCAGCCAGGTTATATGCCACACTCACATATAGAGAGCGTCGGTGGCTCAGTGGTGTGGACTGTCGCCTTCCTACCGGGAGGGCTGAGGTTCAAATCCCGACACGTACCAATGTATTTTCGAATTTTCGAAAATATATGTACGTTATCCGACGCTCTTACGGTGAAGGAAAACATGTGAGGAAACTTCATGCACGCCTGCGAAGAGATTCGAAGGTTGTGTGGTGAAGTCGTCCAATCCGCACTGGGCCCGCGTGGACGACTAAGGCCTAATCACCCTATACGGGTAGGCTCGTGCCCCTCGTGGGGACGTTAATGAGCTGATGATGATGATGATATGCACACTCTGTCTCACACACGCTTTTTGACATGTTAATATATATATATATATATATATATATATATATATACAGTGATTTTTATGCGTTTTGACTGCAACAATACTATAATATATGTAGATAGATAGCCTATTGTTAAAGAAAATTTATAATTTTATTGCTTAGATATACACGTTATTGTATTGTTTATCTAAGTTGTATTGATTATTTGTATATTATTTTGTGTAGTGAGCTTAATTATATATATATAATTAAGCTCACTACACATATATCACTGTGGCGTGAAACTATTGTAATAACTACCACAATAGGGATGATGACTTTAAGATCAACGGAGCTTCTATTTTTAATCTGTCAATAGGACGGTTTTCCAAACATTTTGTATGTAACAAAAGTCACGTCATGAATAAACTTTATTGTTTATCTAACCCAAAATGTTGGGTTAGATAGTTTATTGTTTATGTAAGTATTTAATTTTTGACTGACTCATTTTCAAACCTTTTTTTGTAGTTATTTATAAATTTGATGACCCCGAATTCCGAGCGGAGTCAGGCGACTATAGATTTTCCATTGTGTTTCCCGGCGTTCAAGGGGTTAAATAAAATAAAATTAAAGCTTTTTTAATTACAGATTATTTTTTAAATTCAGTCTTTTCCCCAATTTTTGACCATTTTCCTTTGCAGTCGAGGTGACATGCGGCGGCACAATGCAGAACAACCTTACCTACTTCATGTCCCCCGGCTTCCCGGAGCTATGGGGCGGGGATAGGGACTGCAACATCACAATCGAGAAGACCCACCAGGGCATCACGCAGCTGAGGATTGATTTTGTACACTTTACCATTGTAAGTTATCACTAAAGATTATAAAACAAATTCGCTTTCTTTGTCTCTAGCTATACCCCTTTGTCGTCGGTGGCTCAATGGTGTGGACTGTCGCCTTCTTACCAGGAGGGCTGAGGTTCGAATCCCGACACGTACCAATGTGTTTTCGAATTTTCGAAAATATATGTACGTTATCGACGCTCTAACGGTGAAGGAAACATCGTGAGGAACCTTCATGCACGCCTGCGAAGAGATTCAAAGGTTGTGTGTGAAGTCGTCCAATCCCACTGGGCCCGCGTGGACGACTAAGGCCTTATCATTCTGTGGTAGGTTTGTGCCCCTCGGTGGGGACGTTTAATGAGCTGATGATGATGATACCCCTTTGTATGCTTTATCATCATCATGCGCACGCCTGCAAACATCAACCACTAGTTTGGCTAGTGGTCGTTGCCTGCGAAGATTTTGAAAGGTAGCGTGAAGTCGACCAATCCGCATGAGCCGCGTGGACGACTAAGGCCTACACCAGTACAGGTACGCTCGTGCCCCTTCTTGAGGACCTATAATGAGCTGATGAATTTTGAGATCATTGTAAACCCATTTAGGTATCAATTGAAAATCGAGAGGTCTATTCATACAATGGTCGACTGTTGCGGTAATGCATGACTCGCGCGGTCGTCAACGGAAACACAGTTGCGCTACCCCATGAAATCTTTTCAAAGATTTCGAGTGAACTAATTAGCTATTTTATTAAGTAGAATTTTGTCTTTTTTAGAATTGCGCCGCTTCATGTAAATAATGTTTAATAATAATAAATATTCACTGACATTTACACAGCCCCAAGTTAAGCGTGAAGCCTGTTTTATGGGTAGGTACTAAACATCGGATAAACATACTTATATGAATTTTAAATACATACATATTATAATATGTATTTATTTAAAATATAATATAATAGTGTGGGTGTTTTCTATGTATACATAGAAAACACCCACACTATTATAAACAGACATGTTCATGCACACAAATGTTTGTACCGCCCGGGGATCGAAACCGGAACCTTTGGTGTTGCATACGACGTCTCAACCGCAAAACTAATTGGGTCGTTGTTAATTCGTACGTATTTATTCTGTTGATGAAATCCCATCGGGTCCCAACGTTTCCCTTGACGTAGTTTCCAATTACATCAAGCAGTGTAAAGTTTTAATAACACGATAATTTTCCCTCTTTATCGGTCGTTCTGCTCTAAAACCCAGTCCTTAACTGCCCGCATTTTCCCAACCGTTGTACCAGGACCTTTGTTCGATTCAATTGTTATTACGGTAACTAAAGGACAACATAACAATTGGTGTCATATTAATTTTCGGAACAGCTTAGATAATTGCGTTACAAGTGCAATAGCTCCATTCTAAGGTAATTTCGTTTCTCCAGCCACTAGTCTGGATTAAATCCAACCTCCGCATTTAGCGGGTGATTTTAACTCGCTACTTAATTGAATTATTATCGTATCCGGCTTTGAGAATGCGGATTCAGCTGATGTTGCTTTTGAAAGAATATTCTTTATAGAAATGGTTAAATAAATCGAAATCAAAATTATAAAATAATTATTTCTATTTCTATTTGACGACCCATCTGGTGTAATGGTTGAGACGTCGGCTACTACACCAAGGGTTCCAGGTACGATCCACGGGCAGTACAAACATTTGTGTGCATATACACAAACAAAGTAAAATATTTTTGGTGATTTCTGTGTATAATATGTATTATTTAAAAAAACTGTAAAGTATCTTTATCAGCTGTTTAGTACCGTAATACGCATAACATGGGGCTAGAAGGCGCTGTATGTATAAATAAATTAATATTCACTGACACAGCGCCACCTAGCCCAAGTTAAACGTAAAGCTTGTTTAACTAAGCGTTAGGCTTGTATTACATAAACCACTTATATATTTTTTTATGTCAGTGGATATTTATTTATATTACCTTTGTCTCATTCGGTTGTTTTTGACAGGCCAGCCCAACAGAACGACGGGGAGTGCGACGAAGACGCAATGATACTTGGTGAGGGAGACAAAATTGTAATTTGTGGTCAAAACCAGGCCAGCATTGTAAGTAACTTACCAACATCTCTCTGTATCCCTATTTCTATTCATAAAGTGTACAGGAAGATCTGGACGCTCACCTGATGGTAAGTGATACGCCTGAACATGTCAGAGCGGCATTGAATGAGACTAACAACTGATAGACAATTATCATTCTCCATCAACGCCGTACTGCGCCCATCACCCGAAACAACACATGTTAGGTCTCTTACCGGTAATTTTAATAGCTACTATGCCCTCATCCGAAACAGGTTCATTTACATGACCTCACGGTCAGCCGAATGCTGTGCCCAGACCATGGAGGCAGTTTATTATTTATTTTAGACCCAGAAGGACTTACCTTGACCAAATTGGTCAAGTCCTTAGAAGGCTGGGGTAAAGTAAAAGGTGACTTATGGGTCCTGACATAAGGGAAGGATGTCAGGACCCGCAAAGTGGCGTTCCATCATCTCTGCCTACCCCTCTGGGACTTAGGCGTGAGCTTTATTTATTATTTTTTGGGTAAACAAACAGTTACTGATTAGGTATTGTACACTTACATTGAGTGATGGGAAACAGTATTATATGTCACCAGCACCGTTTATCACGCATGAGCTATATAATATTATCATTGAGAGAAAGAACTATGTTTGAATTTAAACTCATTTACAATTATATTTTTCATGGTACAGGGGATAATTACGTCTATTTATATTACATGTGCAGTATACTACACGTTCGGGAGCGGTACCGAGTCTCGAGAAGCAGGCGGTCTTGCAGGCGCGATGGGCACTCGTCTCTCCATCCGAGTGGGGGTGGACGCGCCGCGGGTGTGGCTCGCGCGGCTGGCGCAACTGCCGCTCGCCAGCGCCGCGCCCCACGCTGCGACAGTACTACACCGCCGACAACGGTCATATAACCGACAGTATAACACTGCTGACTATGGTCTGTGTACCGACAGTATAACACGCCGACAACGGTCAATGTACCGACGGTATAATGCCGCCAACAACGGTCGTATAACAGCTGACAACGGTTTGTATAACACAGCCGACAACGGTCAGTACAACACAACTGACAATGGTTAGTATAACACAGCTGACACTGGTATGTATAACAACCGACAACGGTCAGTGTAACACAGCCGACAACGGTCCATATATCATAGCCAACAACGGTTAGTATAACACTGCCGACAACGTTCAGTATAACAAAGTCGACAACGGTCAGTATAAAAAAGCCGACAACGGTCAGTATAAAATAGCCAACAACGATCAGTATAAAATAGCCGACAATGGTCAGTATAATACCGCCGATATATACATATAGATTGATTAAATTGTATTGTCAGAATCCAGCCTCCTCCATTCTCCTACATTGTTGCTGTACACAGGGTCCATATTGTCTTTTATTATTTGTAAGTCCACCATGTAAATACTATGGAATGCGATAAAAAATTGAGTATTGAGTTTCTCAATATGGAAGTCGTTAAAATCCACCAATCTGCATTGTGCCCACGTGGTGGGTTACTGCCCAATTACCCTATATCAATGCGGGAAAGCCTGTGCCCTGCAGTGGGCTACAGGCTGATGATGATGTTAGTGTATAAGGATTTTGATTTGAAAGTTAAATACATTCTCTCTCTCAACCTATTGCAGTCCACTGCTGGACATAGTCTCCCCCATTTGCGCCAGACATCCAGTCCTCCGCTTCCTCATCCAGCTTCCACCAGCGACCTTTTCGCAGTCGTCGGTCCATCGGCGGAGGGCGTCCTACGCTACGCTTGCAAGACGCGGTCTCCACTCCAGAACTCGTCTGCTCCAACGGATCGGTTCTGCGACATACGTGACCAGCCCACTGCCACTTCAACTTTGATCCGCGGCTACGTCGTAACTTTAGTTCTCTTAGAATTAAATCATTTCTAATCTTATCCTAAGAGAGACTCCAAGCATAGCTCGCTCCATTGCGCGTGAGTGACTTTGAACTTGTGAACAATCCCGCAGTCAGTGTCCATGTCTAGCTGCGTATGTTAGTACGGGTAGGATGCATTGCTCAGACTTTCGTCTTTAAGCATTGCGGAATAGTTGACGTTAGGACATGACGTGCTTACGAATGCCGCCAGCCTAACTGAATCTCCTACAGTCTCCTCTCGAAGTTATGCCGGCCAAGTTGGATGGTAAATAAAATACATAAAAATAAATAAATAATGTTAAATACATTATTTTGAAGCAATAGAACGAAAAGTGAACTCCTACTAAAATGTTAGCAGCAATAATACACGTAGTAGATTTGTGCTTAAATATTGTGGAATAACTTTTTTGTTCGTAAGCTTTCTTCAGTCTTGACGCATGTCGTTTTCATTTCATTGCTTACGAGGCGGCAAATAGATTGCTTTTTCTTAACCAGTGTTAGTTGCTTTACTTATAAATGAATTTTATAAATAAATATCCACTGATATTATTGCAGCGCGTCTAGTCCAATTTAACCAAAGACTGTACTGTAGGATCAATGAATAATCTAAACATCTGAATAAATTGGAGA
>PQWD01003316.1:0-10774 GCA_019425675.1 Leucinodes orbonalis
CAGATATCAGTTTTCTCGGTGCTGAAATTTGAATTAACTTTGAATCACTGTTAGGGTAAGCGTTTCTTTACCTGTACTACATATATGATTATGCAGGCAATATAATTTAATGTTATATTAACTTCTCGATTATGCAAATTTGAACTAACCTTTACTCAATACTTCTTGTTTATATAAAACTAAATACAATCATCCTGACAGTTTACCTGATAATAAGTTTAATAACTAGTGACGTAAATTAATAATAATTAATATTTTATTTTTAATTTAAGCATGGTAACCTTGCATCAGATGGGGAGCGACACAAATTTCCAGACAAGTACACTATTATACATGCACAATACTCACATTCACATCCATTTTATTAATATTTATTTAGAATTATGTTACACAAATTGTATTTACTATTATTGTAGAAGAAAATCGCATTGTAGTTTGAAATGCTGTTTAAATATGGTTTCTAAATTCAAATACCGCAAGATCTTAATATTTACACACAGACCACAAGCTCTAGTAGTGAAATACAACGCAAACTATTCATGTCGTTAGCGTTAAAATCCGAACGGGAAACGAGGACACCTGCGCCCGGTATTCCATCCGTCCAGCCTCAGATGCGACAATAACTCAATTCGTGCAAACCGGTATTCGCGATGTAATCGACACGGGCCTAACACAATCGGCCAATCGCCGACCGACAGAACCCACTTATACCAATACGCGCTATTGAAAATGACCGCTGTCGGGATTCGCTAACGAGACGGTTTTATTTGAAAAGTGCGTGCGACTCGCCTCTCATCAACGTTCGATGCCGTTAATACAAACACGGCATACGTGGTTGAAGCGGTCGTTAACGCTTTAGGCAGAGTGAGCTGCTAATGTAAATAAGCTCTCTTATATGCATATCATTTTGTATTTCATAGGACCTAAGGGGTAGAGACTTTCAGTTAAAATAGTGATGCATAGATTCGAATAATAGTAACAAGAATTTGAAAAATTTAATAGTAAATGTCTAAACAAAGTGCCTTCCGTCGAACTCGGAACAAAACTGGCAATTTTCCAGCATTATTATACCCATTGTGGTGGCTAACGTCTGCAAAATTGTGATAAATATTTAGCTACAATAGATATTGAATATTAAAGAAATATAAATAATCGGTTTGAAACCAAATCAACATTTTATGAAGCTTCAAGAACTACCATTAAATTAAAACTGATTTCAAGGTCTGAAACCTACTCAAAATTGAACATTTGAAAGGTGATTGTATTTACAATCCATCTCAAGGAAAAGCCCTAAACAAGTTTAACCTGCTAAAACTTGTTTAGGGCATATTAATGTAATTTTAAAGGATTACATATTAATGTAATCATGTACGAATAGATAAATAAAAACAACTACTGTTGCTGAACTTCCACGAACATGATCTGCTGAATAACTGATAGGGCTCGGAAGTCAAACCATGACTGCAAATGTGAATTTCTGTATAAATCTGTATCATTATTGCTATATTAGTAGACCTATACCTGATAAATAAAGAACTACAAATTACTTCTTGGCCCTAAATTTCCTTGAATTTATAACCAAGAAGTAAGTTTTTTATATTCTAAGACCTAAAAATATCATCGCAGATAGTAAGTGTGTGCAGATAGTAAGATAGTAAATGTGAATTTCTGTATAAAAATACTTTTTCTCACAAACGTAGGCGAAGCATTTGCTTGCTGAAGGCATTTTTGATACCACACACACGAAATTAGTTTTCTTACACTAGTAGTGCAAAAATACGCCATCGGGGGTGTTATATCACCTGAATTCGTAAGTAATAACGTACAGAATACGCAGAATATTTTCAATAAACGCTACCGATTGCCCTTTACAATATCTTTCCTTATTTCCACCCGGATGGGTGTAGGGTCCTCATTTTCATAAAGAATATTTCTCCTCGTATGAGTATGTAAGTATTTGAATAAAACTGAATGAAGTTTGAGTTGATTATAAAAAAAGTACCTTGCAGCTTGTCATAATTTCCTTGTGTTATATTGGTGAATAGCTACGTGCCAAATAATCACACTTGTACATTGCACAAAAAGCCATCAATGCCCCGCCGTTCCCATTTTCAAGTATCAAATACACGTATGTTATTAATAAATCATTACAATGCTCTTCACCCTTATCTCCTATAGCTGTAATTACTGAAATCTAGTGAATCATCATTATGGAAACGTCAAGGAGCTGGCAAAGCCGACTAACGTTAGTATTTTTGTGGTCCATTTTGCCTTGTCTTCTTGGGAAAATATTTAGAAATATGGAAATGGTAAAAAAAACATGAATTTAAAGTCGGTGCCAAGTAAAGCAATAACTTTGTATAGATATTATCTATCTTCTAACAACTAACGAAAAGTATATAATAATTATTATTTATATTTACCTATATTATGAAATTTAAAAGCTCAAGAGTTTGTTTGACACTTATCGTGGGACCAACTTCTATGTTCTATGTTACTGGGGTTGGTTTCCGCACTTGGTTCATGAAGAGGCCACCTTTGAAATATCTTCTTTCCAAAATAATAAGGATCTATTTTTTTATTTTATTTATCGGTGCACAAAACAGCGTTACAACATAATTTACATTTTCAAAACATAAACATAGTTACATAACCAGTTGTAATACCAGGGGCATAATCACACAGCATACATGATGGATCAATAAAATCTGTTTATATACGACGATGATATTTGTCAATAAACATTTGAAATGTTTCTTTGTATTTCTCTGATCTGCCATCATAAGACCCTGACCTCTGAAGTATCCTTTTTCTAACAAAAAATAATCATCAAAATCAGTTCATATGAGTACCTCACCTTTTCTGAAGTCTTCTAAAAAATACCCGAGTCTTCCTAGGGTTGCATGTAGTTTTTGGTATCGTCAATCAATACAGTTATAAATCATTTTCTCGTTTTCTCACATTATCCGTGAAATCATGCGAAAGTCGCTGTTTGACGAATCGTTATTGTGGTAACGATTCGTCAAACAGCGACTTTATCAATGCAAATATAAAATAATACCGGCGCTGCTTAAACAGGTTTCAGTCAATATATTTGTTTACTGTCACTGCTCAGACCTGACTTTAAAGCGCAAATAATACCCTCTCCACAGAAATTAGATTTCCTTGAGATGGATACGTGGCATAAATCCTTTACTCAGTGTAGATCACTGTATAATTGGTTTAAACAATTTCCTTGGACTTGCAGCAGAAGATTCGAATCTTCAAGGTTTATTTAGGTACAGGTGCTATAGAAACGTGTCGCGGCTCACTAAGCTTCGCCTTGATACTTGTAATAAGCGTTAATATAATTCGATAAAACACAATATTGATATTTCACAAATCTTCATTGCAAAGCTTGGAATTTCTCATGTAATAGGATGACCTTATTAAACCATCCAACCCAAATCCCTAATAAGACAAGGTTTTGCAATGTTTTCCTGAATTCGAGGAAAATGATTTCAAAATAATGTTTTATTTTCAAAGTTATAAATATATTTTGAAGTTTCCTAACTTTTATCGTACTTCTTCCTCATGTGTTTCGATTTTGATTAAGCTAGTTTTTTAGAATCTAGAAGTCTTCAGAACGTTGGGTATTCTTGCAAGCCCATCCATACTCAAGTCGCATTTGGGAGCTATCACAGCCTAACGTTTATATTTTTAACCATTTGACCGGAATCAATATTATGTAGGATATAGTATTTAGTAACTTTTTTGTATTAATAATATTTATGTTATCTAAAAAAACATTTATGCAATTCCATTCTCGTTCTCAATTATAAGCACGTTAAATTAATGTATCTGATACGCACCGATGACATTATGTCAGATCTAACAATATAATTCTAAATTAGGTTTATTTCCAAAGCTATACTATTACGTAATAAAAAGTAACCTTTCATACGTAAAATTTTGTCACATTCGTAACGTGTATATTCATTCGTATTATATATTCTTGCCACTAAAGCCGTTTCGTACCTTGGCACTTGTGCTATGTAGACTATGACATCCGTGTACAGAAAGAAGTCCATTTCGAATCCTTTTATGTCTGCCAGGGTTCACAAAAATGATTACCGAAGAAACTTTTATGTTAAGATACTTATTAAAAAACTAGAATTTACCTTGATTTTATCACGATATCATGTTTTGTTACTGATAGGACGACCATTATCATTTGACGTAAATTTATATCACGCAGTTAATCAATCAATACAGTCTTTATATTATTTTTAAACAAAAATGTATTTGTGATATAAATTGTAATACATTTCAGGCTGTAAAATGTTTCTCTTGTTCGCCAATATCTCCAAATGTGTAAATAAAAATACTTTCGCAAGTATTTATTTGTTAACCATAAAACAATACTAAGCATTATTTAATTTGATATAAACAACAGTAAAGTTACAACCCTATGAAATACGCTTCAGGCGCTATCCTTGACAAAATTCTATAATATTTTCACATATTCGCGTTCATCTGAATATTATTTGATTACGTGGGTACTGCCTGTGGAAGATATATCCTTAGTGGATATTTTTTCGGTCTCTGTAATATTATTGATTTATTTTTGTCTCATTTAGCAGTTTATTATAAGCTAAATAATAATATCAAGCGTGCGTCATGGCTATTATACGTTTTAATGTAAAGTGGTTTAGAATTGATTTTATTATTAGCTACTTGGATTTCAAAAATGAATGAAGATGTATTGTTGAATGTCTGAATTCTAATTTTAAATCTCTTTGGGCCTGTGCCAAATCGGTAATTACACGTAAGCTTTATTGTTTCTGAAGTTCTAGAATACCTACAACCTATGATATCTATACCTTGTTCTACACCTAACCGTGATAGGCGCCAAATATCCTTCAGCAAATTCTAAACAGTTTCATTTCCAAATGCATATCGATGAAATATGACAAGATGGCATGTGCTGTAGCTAAATTACTTAATTTTCGTTAATACAGATTTATGTACAAAAATATCCGTTTATTAGTAATTCAGTGATAATCCTTATAAATAAACTAAGTTTTTAAATAAGATTTTTAAATAATAACGTACTGTCCCAAAGCGATCCTATGCTGAAATGGATAAAATATTAACTTTATTCATGTGTTTACCTTATTCAAAATAATGAATAAATAATCAAGAATACTCACATAATCGCATTTGTATGCTGCCCTATGTTTCTTTGGAATATCGGCAATGACCGTGGTCCATACACATCCCTCCTGCGGGAAATCAACACGCGATTTGCGATATTCAGCTATCACTTTTGTTATCTCCAACTATGATTTATTTTAGTCCCTCAAGTCACCAAGCTTGTTTACCTCCTTGAAGAGAAAAAAATACATTTTACATCTCGGTTACATGAAAGAAGAACTATAACTGTATTAACTCAATAATTGAAAGTAAGAAAGGTAAAAATAAAGTACACGTGTTTGCCTATTCTGTGTTCGTAATTTAAATACTTGTTGATTTAATACCAACGAAATATTAATACTCGTAATTAAATTATCCGACAATATTAATTCAGAAATCAAAGCGGAGTTGAAAGATTATCTTATTTATTTTACAGAATGATTCCTGCGGCGAATTCTCGCAATATGCTCATTGAGTTGATAAATACAATTATTAACGCCATTATAGATCCACTTTAGCTCAAATCTATGTAATGGATGTTTACTTGTAATAAATCGGGAACTTTATGTAAAAATCAAACTCTTTGTGCATAAATACATACTTACGTGTTTTTTGATTTCGATAATGCATATATTCACCATCAGCTCATTACACATTCCCACCGAGGAGTGTAGGGTGTATGTATAGGCCTTATTTGTCCACCCGGGCCCCTTGCGGATTGACTGACTTCACCAGCAGGTTTCGTCGCGATGTTTTCCTTTACCTGAAGAGCGTCGGATTCATATATTGAGTGCGCAATAATTAAAAAATAATTTTTAAATTATAAGATTTATATGGATACTTTGATTGAGATAAAATGAAATGTGTGATTCATATTATGTAGGTAAAGATAAAATTACACGCTCAAAGTTGCCTTTGCTTTAGAGCATTGTCTGGCAAACAAGTACAATTTGGCAGTTGTTGGCTGTCTTTTGATAATTCTTGATGAAGCAACTAAAATTATTTTAAAACCACGTGTCTTGTGAAACTATGAATATAAATAAATAAATAATATAAATAAATATCTACTGACAATCACACAGCGCCATCTAGCCCCAAGTTAAGCGTAAAAGCCTGTATTATGGGTACTAAACAACGGATAAACATACATGTATACATTTTTTTTTGTAAATACATACATATTATACATAGAAAACACCCAGACCATTACAAACAGACATGTTCATGCACACAAATGTTTGTACTGCCCGGGGATCGAACCCGGAACCCTTAGTGTTGCGGCCGACCTCTCAACCGCAACACCAAATGGGTCGTCAGTCGGGAATATTGGTATATATACAATCATATCAAGTTCATCTAGTCCTAAGTAAATAGCTTTTATTTATAATAATTATAGATTCGACAAAATAAAAATGTATGTTTTATTCAATGGCACTGACAACCACGTCATCTATCTAATTAAGGCATTTTACACTCGACCATTAAAACTTTGCTGACCCGTTTCGGAAGTTGCGAAGCGCCGAATAACGCGACTCAGGAAAAGGGGACAGCCTGTGCTGGCCAAGGTTGACATAAATCCAATTCGACGAGCTACGTTGGTCTTGAAAATTAGATGACTAAAAAGGTGAATCTCTATAAGGGGACTCCCTGACTATTATTTGATTTTTAGAAAGTAGGTTAGTTTATTTGAACGAAATTCGAAACCTACTAAAATACGTATCCGTCGTCATTCGGTCATTAAACATGTATTTTTTTGTCATAACTGAAAGGGACAGTCATTTCGATCACCTGGTGGTAAGTGATACGCCTTATCATGACAGATGCAGTGTTAAAAGAATTGATATCAGTAGGTAGTCTCATTATTTTCCATCAACACTGCCCTGCGCCCGACACCCGAGACGCCAGATGCTAGGTTTCTTATACCCGGTATTTTTTCTACAGTGCCCTCAACCCGATCAGTGACGAGTTAACCAAAAAAATATTTTCTATATTATATTTTTAATAACATTCAGTTTATGTACGAGTACAAGGCTCGTATTTAATTGATAAAAATAGTGAAGTTGTACTTTCTTAAGAATGTAAAAGTTCTTAGTAAAATCTCTTTAGCTAGGCGAGCATAACCTAAACGTCGTGAATCCTTTTGAAAAGGGACCGAGGCTCTGGTGACATGCCTACCTGCACTGGACCAGCGTGGGGGCTACGGTCATACTCCTCGTGATGAATATTTTGAAAGCAATGCAAATTGAATGATAGGGATTTAGTACAAAATTGTAATGAAAGTACTTAATTTAAAGTGTTTTCTGAGGTCGCAAAAAACTGCCTATTTATAGTAACCGTTTTAGCTTATTTACATTTTTTATGAGCTTATGTAGGTAAAGTTTTACCCATCGTTCGTTTTATTTAATTTTATTTGTCAGCCCTTTTCCAGGGTCGAGGAAAACATTACGCATAATGTAGTTAGGGTTTTACATATATAACGGAGATTTTTTATTTGTTTTGGTCTCAAGCAATGTGGTCGGTAAAATAAAGCTCACAAAGCTTCGTGGAAAAGGCTGACGAAAATCTACAAAATTTCAGAATTAACACAGAAAATACGGAGATTAGTAACTTATTCCTAACAATTGTGATATTCGCTGCCGTGAATTTTAAATTCAGCATTGTTGCTAAATTGTACACTGGAATTGATTTTAATCAATGTATATTCTGTATATGGAATCCACTATAAAGCATGGTTTATTGTCCCTACCATTACGATACACACCGTTTAATGCGAAAAGCGGAACGCCGAACGTTGGAAAGACCAGCAAAAAATGCATGGTACTTATAATTGAAACTGGACTCGGTACGAAGTGAAACGAAACGTTCGGTACGCGGCAACAGATTCCGCATCGTCGCATTTCAGTGGAATAAGGTGAAAAAACAGAGGCAAACCCTACATAAGTCACCGAAAGAATACATTTTGCAGTCCAACATTAGGTTTCAATCGCGTTCCCTGAAAGAGAACAATCCCCATTTATCTTCGGAAGTAGTTCACGGAGATCTGATAAGACGATCAGAGAGACGTTGGATTTTACGAATTCGGTTCCGAAGCGTGAATTCCCGCGATGCTGCGACGTCTGACGGTTTATCGGACACGAGGAAACGTATGCTGCGATACCGTTCGCCTATAGTATAAAAGCAATGTGCCTTTAAAGGCATGTTTAACGATCGCACGATGAATAAAATCACGGTGTACTTTATATTTATGCACAATTTTAGACTTTTATTTACTAGAAATAAAAATTTGCTAAACAATATTTTTCTAAAAGTGGCATTCAAGGCTGTAGTAGGTTCTAGCCCAAATCTGAGGCCTGAGATTTTATACTGTGTGGTAGAGCCAAGCTTCGACACGAATAGCTGATACTCCGGCATCTGAAGGATCCAATTATGTCAAGTGGCTTATATCAAAGTTTTGCCTAAATCCGTGATTTAATGCGTCGCGAAAATACAATTCACATTTTATATTCATTAGGACCACATATTATATGCTATTTCATTATTAGTATCATAAATAATGTCAAATACTGCGAATTGTACTTACTGTGTTGCTAATACAATATATTTTTGAATGTAGTAACAATTGCTTTAGTAGGATATAGTGAGTACTTTCGGTAATCCACGAGGGAAAAATATAGGTAGTAATATTCAATAACTGTACGGATACCTTTCTATTTTAGCTAATAGCTACTATTTCATGTATGTTTATGGAAAACTGCAATGCAACTGCATCAATTATGCTATAAATGCTTATTCTATGAAACGTCATTGTCAAATGAGTTTACTGCATGAAAACAGTGCAGTGAAATTTTTTAGCATCCCATCATCGGTATTGTATTAAATGTAGAGTTATTGTTTACTAAGCTTTTATTGGTTATTATTATTGGAAATAAGTTATATATAGGTTCTACTTTAATCTGTCTCACTCGTGACCTATATCAAAAATGTGAGAATATTAATAGATATATTGCTTTTTTCGTGATAACTAAATATGATAATTATTACGGTGTTTGTATTATTCCAAGTTTTGACATGATATGAATTTAAGGTCATATCATGTCAAAGTTTACAGTAGTCGTCTAAGAGAGAGAGAGAGAGATCATCATAGTCGTATAAGGGTGCATGAACCTACGTCAGCACGTAGGTATTATTAGTAGGTAACTCACAAATAAACGACGAGCAATTAGCAGATACATCATAGTTTTTAAGGAGCGTATTGTTTTCTGCGCTATTGCAAGAGTTTACGTTTGATTAAATTTCAACACAGCCCCAAATTTCCCTTGAGGGTCGTACAGTTTCCAAGCTCGGCTAATGCCAGGTCGCACTAAAATCGGTTGCACGATAGTTAGTCTGCGGAGACTAAACAAACTCTTTGTTGAAATCAAATAGACTAAATCAGATCAAGTTAGTACACATTAAGGTAATTGATATCCTGTTAGTTTAATCTAGGGGTAAGTAAAGGGCACGAAATCAACGATCTTTGTCTTTGTTTGGACTAGTTTGTGAGGCTGTTAGATCAAAGCGCTTAAGTATGAATAGACGCAAATAATACCAACATGTGTCAATTAATTGGTTTACGTGCGTGTGGGTGTGCATGAATTATATAAGTTATACTCGTAAATCATTCGTATTGTTACAAATTGACGTAATTAAAATGACATTAAATATGGCGGCTAATATGTGACCATAGAGTATGACATGCGAATTGTCAATAGCAAAGAGTCTAGTATGTTCTAGATATTTCGCGAACTATGTAGAATGACGTCGACGCTTCGAGCTTAGCGGGCGGACAGGTATATAAGGCGGGCCGACGGGTGCGCCGGCAGTCTTGTGTTCTACTCAAGAGCGAACGAAGAGCGAAATACCTGCGACTACAAGGAAGAAGCGAGTGATACAGCAATATCTAAGGGATCGTCGAGTGGGATAAAACAGTGCAAAGAGTTAACGAGTGATTATTACGTGTGTGCGCGGAAAGTGTTGTGTTATAGTGTGCAGTGTTAATTACGGATTTTAGTGCGTGCGTTAATTGATTAATTAGTACGAGTGTAAGTGTAATTAGTGTTGTGTGTAATTAATAGTGGTTAATTAATAAAGTGCGTTACCGTGTTATTCTTCGTGTTTGGCAATAATTTATCCTGAACCCCAGCTCGTAACAATATTAATATGTAATTTCGTTCTAGCGGCATAATAAAACGATATTTAAACTGTAAGTCATAAATATTGGTATCTCTCAAATCATAATACTTTAAATAGCCGCTGTAGCTCAGCAGGTTAGAGAAGTTAGCCCAATTTGGGAAAGGCCGCAGGTTCGAATTATCCATGAATATTGAAGTCTGTTGGTTCACTTTTTATCATTTTCAGACGTAAAACGTTACGATACTTTATAAAATTCAATCGGCTGAGTTTACGTTTTAAGTGTTTTTTGTGGTCTTTGAATTAAATTACGAATGTACATCCGACTAGCCAGCAACAATGTTGCAATAGCCGATAACACAAATTCAAGCTGTACACTGCAAACAAATTCTGTTTAAAAGGTTCCCTATTGTTTCCATGGCGGGACGTG